>JAZKJV010000474.1:188198-469241 GCA_037367405.1 Ottelia alismoides | reverse complement strand
TGGATTTTTACCCGCTTGATCCGACTCCTGAATCCCGTTAACCCCGGGCTCTAATCCGAGCTTGTTCTTCCCTGATCCACGCCCGGGGTGGGTTTTGGGGATCCGCGCACTGCGCTGCTCGCCCGGACCTCTCTTAGCCGGACCCCTAGCCGTATATAGCCGCAGCTCCGCCACTTCCTCTCTCCATCTTTGGCCATTTGCTTCGTTCTCCAGTGAGCTCCAGAGAGTGCGTGAGGTGACAGCTCGCGTCTGAGCCTGTCGAAGCGAGGAGAGGGAGCTTCCCCATCGATCCGCGACGTAGCCGCCGTAGCTCCGCCACCAGCGTGAGCTCCGAGCCTCGGACCGAGACGATCCTCGAGGCGACGACCAGGAGCATCCCCAGCTCCTCCCTAGTCTCTCCGACCACCCAGGTAACCCTTTAGCCTTCCGTTTCCTTCAATTTCCATTTACGGCCTAATTCGCTCCGCCGCTGTATTTCTCCGATTCATCCCGGTTCCGACCACTATCCGATCATCGGAATCGACCATCACGTTCACCTCTCCCCGCCGCACCTTCACCCATTCGCCCAACCCAGCTCGCACAGGAGCTGGGAACCGAGCTTCTCCGTCTACCACCTTCGCCGGAGCTCGCCGCTTCGACCCACCGTTCACCCCCATCTCGCCTAACCGGGTCGAGGCAGTTTGCCCTCGACCCGTGAGTCTTCTGGTGCACTTTTCAGGTCGAAACGAGGGCCGTATGAGGCCCTTTCGCCATCTAGCCAGGAGGCCCAGCTCCGCCGACCTCGCCCGAGCTCCTCGAAGCTCGGCTCGATCATCGGAGCATCGTAACAGACACAGAGCACTCCAGCTTTCTTCTCCGACCATCAGAGTGCTCCAAGGAGGAGCCCAGCGCACGCACGAGCCCGGCGAGTCTCGCCGGGGACATGTTCTTCGAGGACCCTCCTATGCCGTTGATCGTCCCCCTCCGCTCCAGACTTCATCCGGGTCGTCCGTCCCTGGAGCCACCAGCACCGATCGATCTGAGGAGAGGCGATCCGGAGCGCCCACCGTCAGCGGTCGTCCGATCTCCACGTGGCGCGCATCCAGCCATCCGCTTAATAAAGGGTAATTTACTATTAGGCCCTGTCTTTATTTTTATTTCGTTTTAGTCCTGTAAATATTAAAGTCAGTTGTTTAGTTTTAGGGTAATTTACATAGTGGACCCTGTGCTTTCTGTTATTTGCATTTATACCCCTACCAGTTGTGGACACGTGCATCGACACGTGATATTTTGGTTTATTTGCAGTAGAGACCCCGTAGTTCTGATGTTTATTGAATGAATGAAAACATTTACTTATTTGCATTTATACCCCTGTGCGTGATTTATTTCCACATGTGCGCTATATTTTGGGTAATTTGCAGGTAAGCCCCTGGACTTTTGGTACCTGTTACCAATAAGTCCTCGGGACTTATTTTTCTTACATTTGGGTCCCTGAGTGCCCCAGGCACGCGCGTGGCGCGTGTTTTGCTGGGTATTTTGCACCAGACCCCCCAGAACTTTGGGTATTTGCACTTTGGTCCCTGTGCACAGTGCCCTCCTTTATTTTGAATAAAATATCAAAACACCTCCAAATCCAACGAAAATTTGACACATGGCTCCTGCCATGGTGTAGAATTTTTGTAGATTTTTGAGGACATTTTTGATTTCGTTTGATATTTTTAAAAAAATTAAAAAACCTCTATTTTTGCTACTGTCTAACTTGAAAAATCACAAAAAAATATTAAAACTCATTTAAAATTCTATAAAAATTAACTACTGTCTATTTTGCTTAGTTTGATTTTCTAGCCAAATTTGGCTATTTTTCATTACTAAAAATCACTAAAAACTTAAAAACACTCAAAAACCTATAAAAAATTCTAGTCAATAAATTAAAAATCCAAAAATAATATAATTGGTACCTAAATTTTCCTTATTTTATCTTCTTTACAAGAAAATTACCTCCAGGCCGTTTTAAGGCTCTTAGATATTTTATCTAGGCTTTTGGCTCGGCTGGACAGTACCCTTTATTTTAGGCATTGTTTGATTTTTAGAAAATCAAATAATCATCAGAAAAATCTCAAAAATTCACCAAAAACATAAAAATATAAAACACATAAAAATATTTTTATTCCAATTTTTGGTTGATTTTTGATGCTTTGAATAAATTGTTGAAGTGTGCTTTTCCTTGCTTTTCTTTATTTTCTTAATTGCTTAAAAATCCAAAAAAAAATATAAAAATATTCAAAAAAACCACTAAAAATATTTTGTTCTTTTTATTTTCTTTATTTTTACTACTCGTAGGCCTCTCCGGCCAACCCGTGCTCCTTGAGTTCGACCCTGGGTGCTATACCAGGTTAATCCAATAGCAGGACCGCTATTCGTGTTTGATCGATTTTATTTTCATTAGTGGTTCATTTTTCTTGTTGACCCGAGTCCGATTGATTGAGGTCGCAACGACCATTTGATACCTTTACCTTAGTCATTTGGACGGTCATCATAATGGCGCCGTTGCCGGGGAGCACGGCTTAGTAGTTTTCCTTTGATTTTCGTTTTTATTTTCGCGGCTATTCACGGCTCTTTCAGAGCTCGTGGCTTTTTCGCGGCTTTTGTTTTTATTTTCTTTTTGTTTGATTTTGTTTTATTTTCTTTTTCTTTTATTTTGATTTTGTTTTATTTTGAGTGTTTTTGTATTTTTGCATAAATATCCTTATTTTCATTTCCATTTCTTTTTCTTTTATTATTATTTGATTATCTGGTTCTGACCACTCTACCTTTTCTTGCGAGGGCCCGAGGACCGAGGCGGCCGATTTCGAGAAGCCGACGCAACCGCGGGATTCGGAGGCGGCTCCTTTCTTCGCGGAGCCGTAGGAGAGAGTGAGAGAGAGTTGAGTGGGAGAGGATTTTCTCTTTATTTTCATTAATTATTTGTAATAATATAGGGACTCTCAGTACTTGGACCTTGTGACTTAGCGGGTCTGTTTCGCCGAGCACCGGTGTGCTCGGGGGACCCTTAGGATTTTCGCGGTTTTTCGCGGTTTTGGTTTTCTTTTATTTTCTTACTGCCTTTTCCGGTGTTTACGCGGTTTTTGCTCGAGCCCCTAGACTTAGGAATTTCTATTGCTTGTGCCGTAATTAGTAGGATCCCCACACCTAATTGATTGACTGTTCCTATAGAACGTTAATTGGACCTACTAAAAATCATTAATAAAAATAACCGAATCATCTCCTTCGTAGCCTACGTGCCGCAGTCCGTCCCGTAAAGCGCTTTCTCCTACCCCCGATTTGTCGGAAAGAGGAGGGACGGGCCAAGATCGGACTCTTTGGCTTAGAGATCGGTGACCGGTTAGACGGTTCTTGCGATAGAAATTGCTCGTCTAGGACTCACTTTCCCGTTGCATCATATAGGTAGTTTATTTTCAGTCTTTAAATTCTGCGCGGATCACTTGCATGTAGAGTGCTGGAGACAAGGTACGCATTTCTTACTCAGCATGCATCATTGATTTTATCGCGCATCGGCTTTTTCGACTTCTCCCTCCTTGTTTTGGATTAAATAACCAGGAGAACCGAAAAATTCGTTAGGCCTTTTGTTTTGATTTGAAAAATATTAAAAAGAAAAACCATAAAATTGGGGACTGGTTAACTCTATTGATATTAAAAGACGCTCACCCTAAAAATTTTGTCTTAGGGAGAGCAACACCCTCATTGTATGGTTTGGATGCGCGAGAGAGTGACCCGCACCCTAGGTAGAGCCCTCCGGTGCTAGTCCCGACTGATTACCGACTCTTCCGTGTGGGCCAGTCCAGTTGGGGTAGCATCGGGTATCCTAACAGGTCACGTAAGCGCTCTGATATTTTGTGTGTTCACCTAATAAAATCGATAAGATAATTTGACCGAACTTTCACGGTCTTCAGCTCGCGTCGCTTTGGTGAACCGGGGGTTTGTTTTGTGATCATAGTTTCTCCAGATCTCATCCGCCCTACTCGCCAGATCAAGATGATGGGTCGACGCTCTCTTAGGCAGCCTCTGGCTGCACCGCTTTCGGGCACGTCCACCCAGTCATCTAGGTTGGCCCGCGAGAGCCAAGACCAGCTCTCCGAGCCCGAGTACGACTCTGCCATGTTCCCCCTCGACCCCCTTTCTTTCAGACCTGAGAGACATGAGCCCGAGGAGAGATTGATAGATTTGACAGCACCTGAGTTGGGCTCCTTTGATTTTGCAGACGTCATGGCCGGCAGTTCTGAGGATCGTTCCCGTACAGAGCACGTCGTGATGGATCAGGGAGCGATTAACTCCACCTTGATCGCCTCATTAGAGACAGTTCAGCAGCAGTTACGTGATCAGGGAGCGTTCATGATTGAGATGAGGAGAGAGTTGGAGCGCCTCCGAGCAGAGCGAGATCAGCAGAGCGAGCCTGAGGACATACCAGATGCAGAGGCACGAGCCGCAGCAGCAGCAGCAGCCGCCGCCGCAGCGGCAGCCGCTGCGGCAGGAGGACCACCGAGACCGATGCGGGAGTTGCACAACCCCGGATCTACACTGATGCACCATTGGGTGGTGGTACCTGCTATCGTGGGGGACTTCAAGTTCCCCCCGAACACCCTGCAGATGCTTCCCCGTTTTCACGGGCTTGCCACCAAGGAGCCCCATCTCCTCTCCAGGAGTTCCTGATGATTTGCAGTACTGTCCACGACCGCCATGTGGACCAGGATACGATTCGGATGATTGCCTTCCCCTTCTCACTAGCAGACAGAGCAGCCACCTGGGTGAAGCATCTGGGGAAGTTCGTCTACACCTGGGAGCAACTCCGCACCGAGTACTTGAACAAGTACTATCCACTCGGGCGGACGAATGCAGCGAGGGCCCTGATCAGCAACCTTCTCCATGCTCCCCAATGAGCAGTTTCACGAGGCATGGGAGAGGTTTAGAGAGCTCACGGACAGATGCCCGCACCACGACATCACGAAGCCGAACCTTGTGCAGAGCTTCTTCAGCGGGTTGACACCAGAGTTTCAGGGTCTGGTGAATGCTTCTTGTGGCGGGTCCTATTTCGCCAAGGACCACGACCAGGTCTGGGCCATCTTCGAGGAGATGGCTGAGAATTATATGGTGATGTCCCAGACCCGGTTGTACACTCAGGGGAGACCCCAACAGCAGCCAGGACCCGTGCAGTACCAGAGGATAGCACGGGTCGATGCAGGTCCATCCGGTTCATCCGCAGTTGCAGCAGCACAGGCAGAGTCGTCCGCTGCGGACATGGGGATCATCAGCGAGAAGTTGGACCGCATGGAGCTGATTGAGAAGAAGCAGTGCCAGAGCATCACGCAGATGGAGCAGATGGCACAGACTCTGAGCGACATGAAGACCCAGCTCATGTGTCTCCAGGAGGCACAGACGGCTTCACAGCCCCGTCTTCAGTCGCGAGGCGACTACGGCAGCAGCAGCAGCTCGTCCCAGCGCTCCAGTTCCCTACAGCAGCCTAGACAGGTTCATCTTGTACAGGCGGAGCCGTACCAGCAGCCGCATCCCACCTACCAGTCCCCACCATCTCCAGACATGCAGATGGTGGTCTACCAGCCGGATCAGCCTCTGGCAGTACTCCCGCCAGCCCCCTACGATGCAGAGCCGTTGATGGATGTCAACGGGATTTGGTATGACCGCCCCCAGCCTGGGATCCGACGAGACCATCCCGGATTCAGGTGGGGGAGTGGAGGTACCCAGCCCCAGCAGCAGCCAGCCTGTCAGAGAGGGCAGTACTCCCAGCAGAGAGATCACCAGCCACAACAACAGCCCCTAGCTTATCAGTCACACCAGCCATCATCCCTTCGTCCCTCGTCCCTATCAACAGCAGGGACAGTCGTGGAGACGTGAGCAGCAGGCTCACCCAGCATACCAGCAGCATCCCTCTTCCTACCCCTCTCAGCAGCACCACCAGCAGTTCCAGCAGCCTCAGCACCAGAGAGGCTACCCGTCGGGCTCCCATGAGAGCCCCGCCTTGGATGACGTCGCCCGTCTCCTCACGGATCAGCAGGCCACATTTAGACGGGAGATGGACGAGTTCCGCCAGGAGATGCGGGATCTGGTGAGAGGGAAGGCCGCCATCCCTGCACAGATAGAGCCGAACCCGAATAACCTCAAGAGGAAATCTGAGCAGGTAGTTTCCACTGAGTACACCACTCCTAGTGATCCATTTGTTGATACATCTTTGGATCTGTTTGATACTGATTTTGTTTCACTTAGGAGCGGTAGGACACCAGCACGCGGCGGCGCCTCGTCTGAGCTACACCACGAGGATACTTCCGGGACGCCACATGAGGAGGAGGAGAGCAAAACTGAGGCCGCTCCAGATGACGATGGTGGTACTGATGCCACCAAGGATGCTGATTCCACCGGCGGTACTGAGGCCGCCGCTTCACCAGTTCGAGGAGGTGGTACTGACGCCACCAGCATAGCCGAGCCAGCCCGCGGTACTGAGGCCGTGAGACGTCCAGCAGCAGAGCCAGCCAGAGGTGGTACTGAGGCCACTACTGATCATTTTGATAGAGATGTTGTCTTTCCTCATGTTACTGTATCTCAGAACTCTATTTTGAATAAAGGAAAAGGTTTAGTTTCTTCTGGTCCCACTGTGGTGAGTGATGTATGTGTGGATCCGGCCGTCGAGCCATCTAGGCCTTTTCCTAGTCCTTCATCTGCGAAGGACCCTGTGATCCCCCTCCCTAAAGCCCTTCAGATGGGGAAGGGGAAGAAAAAAGAAAAAGATCCAAAAAAGAGAGAGCAGGAGGAATTCAGCCAGAGTATGATTGACAGATTTCACATCCAGCTGACCCTCCAGGAGGCTTTGCAGCATATCCCCCTTCTTCAGCGATCTTTGAGAGATAGGACCACAGTCAAGAGGAGGAGGAGGAACCACACTTCAGAGATTCATGTGCTGACGAAAGCCACGTGTTTTGCGATCCAGAACCGTCTGCCAGCCAAGAGGCCAGATTCAGGGGCACCGTATGTCAGATGCCAGATTAGTGAGCAGAGGTTCGACCGTACCTTATTAGATAGCGGATCGTCGATCAACCTTCTTCCGGCAGCCCTTCTCGACCGCTTCGAGTTGGGCACTCTTAGACAGAGCAGGACAGTCCTTCAGTTCGCTGATCGATCTGTCAAGAGGCCGAAGGGGTTGTTGCGAGACGTTGTCGTCACGATTCAGGGCCTGCAATTCCCCGTGGACTTCGTAGTGTTGGACATGGAGATCCCTGATTCAGTGACCGATACCCCCATCATCCTCGGTCGTCCGTTCTTGGCCACAGCCAAGGCGGTGACTGATCATGATAGCGGGAAGGTATACTTTCGCGTCGAGGGTGAGAGTATACAAATAGAGACGGTCGAGGACTACAGAGCCAGAGAGAGTACGCTCAGAGGCTAACACAGATTCAGAGCATCTGACAGACGCAGAGCCAGACATCCACCAGGACTGTGATTTTGTGATCACAGACGACGAGGCAGCATGGGCAGATCCTGCAGCACAGGCCATCCTCTCATTTTCAGATACAACTGATGCCGAGATGATAGCAGAGGAGAGTCTGGAAAGCACAGCCCTGGTTCAGGATACTACAGAGGCAGCAAAGCCGGTCCTTGATCGTGACACGACTATCAGTGATGGTGGTGTTGAGGCCACCTTGTGTGATGGTGGTACTGATGCCACCGTATTTGATGCAAATCCCTCGGATTCAGAGTCTGATTGGGCAGATTGTGATGATCAGATGCCAGACTTGAGTCCACTTGAGCTGACAGATGAGGAGGAGGCAGATGCAGAGCCGATCAGAGATAACACAGTTGAGCAGCCTTCTCCAGATCCAGTTTGCGAGAGTTCGCTTTCTTTCTCCCAGGCAGATTTGGCAGACTTAGCAGCATTCACTCATTTTCTTCCGCAGCCAGATTTGCCAGCACCCAGCCTTCCAGAGCTAAAGCTGCTCCCTACTTCGCTGAAGTATCGGTTCCTTGCGAGCGAGCCAGAAATGTACCCAGTCATCATCTCCGCTGATCTGACTGGAGAGCAAGAATCCCGTTTGATGGGGGTTCTTGAAAAGAACCGCAAGGCAATCGGATGGAGCGTAGCAGATCTCCATGGGATTAGTCCATCAGTGTGCTCCCACCATATCTATCTCATGGAGGGGGCGAAGCCGTCGCGTGAGTTCCAGCGGCGACTGAACCCCAACCTGAGAGAGGTTGTGATGAAGGAAATATCAAAATGGTGGAGTGCAGATTTTATTTATCCCATTTCCGACTCCAAGTGGGTCAGCCCCTTGCATGTGGTGCCCAAGAAGACGGGCATCACAACTGTGATCAGTAAGTCGGGAGAGGAGATTGCTACACGAGTACCCACCTCTTGGAGGGTCTGTGTTGACTACAGGAGACTCAACCAGGCCACCAAGAAGGACCATTTCCCCCTGCCTTTTATTGACCAGATCATTGAGAGACTGGCAGGGAAGAGCCATTATTGCTTCCTGGATGGGTACTCGGGCTACAATCAGGTAGCCATCGCTCCTGAGGATCAGGAGAAGACCACCTTTACCTGTCCCTTCGGCACATATGCTTTTCGACGCATGCCATTTGGGCTGTGCAATGCCCCTGCGACTTTTCAGAGGTGCATGCTGTCGATCTTTTCGGACATGGTAGGGGAGTGTTTGGAGGTCTTCATGGACGATTTCTCGGTCTACGGCGACGGATTCGACTCCTGTCTTAACTGCCTAGACCGAGTACTCCAGCGATGTATTGAGTATCAGTTGGTTCTATCTTGGGAGAAGAGTCACTTCATGGTGACTCAAGGGACGGTGCTTGGCCATATCATCTCCAACAGGGGCAGGGAGGTTGATCCGGCCAAGGTTGATGTCATTAGGAAACTTGCACCGCCGTCCAATCTGAGGCAGCTACGGTCATTCCTGGGGCACGTGGTATTTTATAGGAGATTCATTCAGGATTTCAGCAGGATTGCCCGGCCGTTGACTGACCTCTTGACGAAAGACACCGAGTTCCTTGTCGATGACAAGTGTCTTTCGTCCTTCGCGACTCTCCAGCAGTGTGTGATAGAGGCTCCTGTCCTCCAGCCGCCGGATTGGTCTCTCCCATTCGAGATCATGATGGATGCCTCCGATTTTGCCGTAGGGGCATTGCTGGGACATAGGAGGGATGGAGTTCCATTTGCCATTCACTACGCTAGCCGCACATTGGATTCCGCCCAGCGGAATTACACGGTTACAGAAAAGGAGATGCTAGCCGTAGTGTTTGCCCTGGATAAGTTCAGATCGTATATCATCGGATCTAGAGTGACTTTGTACACAGATCACACCGCCATCAGGTACCTCATGGCAAAGAAGGATGCCAAGGCCAGACTTACTAGATGGATCCTTCTACTCCAGGAGTTCGACATTGATATCAAGGATAAGCTTGGAGTCAAGAATGTGGTGGCGGATCATCTCTCCCGTTTAGAGCAGCCTGAGGAGTCTGAGCAGATTGACCCTATTCGAGATACCTTCCCAGATGAGGCGATCCTTGCTATCGCCTCACTCCCGTGGTACGCCGATATTGTGAACTTTCTCGTTGCTGGGAAAGTCCCACAAGATTGGCCCAGGCAGAGACTTGAGACCTTCCTTGCGAAGGTCAAGTCCTACCATTGGGAGGATCCCATCCTTTACCACGAAGGAGGGGATAGCGTCTGGCGTCGGTGTATTCCTCAGGAGGAACACCATAGCGTCCTCACTTACTGCCACAAGCTTGAGGCAGGAGGACATCATTCTGGGAGGAGAACGGCACAGAAAGTGCTCCAATCCGGCTTGTGGTGGCCTACTCTCTTCAAGGACTCAGATGAGTTCGTGAAGAGGTGTACTGACTGTCAGTGGATGGGCACTTGTGGACAGCGTGATATGATGCCGATGCAGCCCATTCACTTCTGTGAGGTTTTTGACGCATGGGGCATCGATTTCATGGGTCCATTCCCTAAGAGTCAGGGATTCGAGTACATTCTGTTGGCCGTTGATTATGTTAGTCGTTGGGTGGAGGCTATCCCCGCCCGAGCTGCTGATGCGAGGACAGTTTGCAGATTTCTGAGGAAACATATCATCACGCGGTTCGGGGCTCCACGAGTTCTGATTTCTGATGGGGGATCTCACTTCATCAACGATCAGGTGAATGCACTTGCTAGCGAGTTCGGCATAGATCATCGTGTTGCTACACCTTACCATCCACAGACGAATGGTCTAGCCGAGGTGTCGAACAGGGAGATCAAGACTATATTGCAGAAAGTCGTCCGCCCCGACCGAAAGGATTGATCACAGCTTTTGGACTTGGTTTTGTGGGCATATAGGACGTCTTTCAAGACACCTTTGGGCACATCTCCCTTTCGCCTCGTATATGGCAAGCCGTGCCATTTACCTGTTGAGCTGAGGCACAAGTCACTTTGGGCAGTCACAGATATTCTTATAGATCCAGATGGTATGAGAGACCAGAGAAGGGCAAGTTAGCTGCCCTGGAGGAGCTTAGAGATACAGCATTCTCAAACAACCTACATTATAAGGAGAAAGTGAAGGAGTGGCATGATTCTCACATCAGCCACAAGCATTTTGAGATTGGACAGAGAGTATGGCTGTTTGATGCGAGGCTACGTTTATTTCCAGGGAAGTTACAGAGCAAATGGAAGGGACCCTACTTGGTCAGAAAGGTACACGACAACGGTAGCATCGACATATCTGAGTTGTCTTCTGAGAGTACCTTTAGAGTGAACGGCCAGCGGCTTAAGCCATTTCTAGATCATGAGCCGCGGGCCGCTGATCTTGCCCCTATTCATTTTGCGTGAGATGTGATCTTTGACTCACATCTAATGCATCTCACGCCTGAGTTTCACTGATCTTCCACCTTGTATAAATCCAGATGTCCATATCGCTACAGTCTTTAGTCCCACATCCCTTTCTTCATCTTGTGATTATACTATACTTAGGGTGTACTTTACCCTAAGTATAGGGGGGATGTGAGACCTTATGGGTATTTCTTTTGTTTCAGTTTACCCCTGTTTTTGCTGCCTATACTTAGGGATATTTCACCCTAAGTATAGGGGGGTAGACCCTGTACATTCTCCACTCGGTTTTTCCCTTAGTATACAGCCTGCTATACTTAGGATTACTTGATCCCAAGTATAGGGGGAAGAACCGAGACCCGTTTGACTTTTCTATTTTCTTCTTCTTCCTTGTATATAGCCTTTCTTTTCACTTCCCTATACCTGGTACGAGTTATGTCTTCTTCATCACTCTTGACTCTGAGGACATCGTTAGAGCTAAGTATAGGGGGGTGTGTATATATTTCATATATACTTTAGCCATAACTCGTACTTTGTGTGAGTGTGTTAATAAATAAAATGGCTAAAAATCACAAAAATAAAAAAATTTTCATGTACATAAACTTCTTTTATTTGCACATAAATAGCTAGTGTACAAATTATTTTTGTAAAAATGGTTTCAAAAATCTTTTTGTGTAAAGCTTGTGTAAATATTTTTGTATCAAAATTATGTATATAGTACAAAATTTTTCCAAAATGTTTTGAAAATCAAAAGTTTGCAAAAATCTTGTGTAAATGTGTGTAAATATCTTTTTGCAAAACTTGCACTTCATGCATCATCCATTCATGATTTCAAAACATTTTTCAAAAATTTTGCATGATTGTAAAATTTGTGTAAATAAGCATCTTTTTGTACATATGTATATAGTTTTTCTGGATGATAGTTGACATTTAAACTAGCCTGGAATCAAATTGAGAAATGGAGCTTGATTAAGATCTTAATCCACCTAATTTCTAAGAGGAACCTTATAGGACTTAGGTTTAAGGCTTTTCAGGTCCATGGTGACTTAATTCTTTGAGTCCACTAGGCTATGAGCACATGTCATCTCAATGAGCCTAAGTAGAGCACTTAACAACAACACATGACTCATATAGACAATGGCTTTACTTGGACACCAGCACTATGCACCGAGCTCTCTACGGATGAGGTGGTGAGGAGGCAATCTTCCTTGACCTGGGGTAGCATATGAGGGTAGTACTTCTAGGCGGAACCTCTCTTCTTCTTTTAGTGAAGCAAGTGCGTCTCAACTTGGTCTGGCTGCCATGAGGTCTAACGACGGGAGTTGTGGGTTGCAATAAAGCTTCAAAAGAGGGATAGTCTACTGGCTCAAGAGGAAAAACTCCTTGTATATATGCTGCACATGTATATGTTGTACAGATGCACTTGAAAAAAAAATGTGCAAAAAGAAAAGAACTCCAAAAAAGTGGTGGGTCTGAGAGAAAATGATAATCCCACCGGAGTATGTATATAGAGTGCAATAAGCAAAGCTTGAGTTTCATGATCCACCTGTTGTAGCTTGCAGCAGGGAGACTTGGCTACACTGGTCAAGCTCCCAAGGGTACTTGGCTACATTGGCCTTGACCCATTCTCTTCTTCCTCCTCTTCTTGAGCCGGTTGAACTTGAACTTAGAAGGGAATACCCCGCTTCTCGAGGAAAGAGTGGCCAGATTGAGGTCATAGAGTTACCTTGTTGGGGAGGGTTGTCAAGTTGCCATTTTTGAGGTGGAGAGCTTAGACCTCACATTCAAAGGACAAGAAAAGATTCATGGTCTTCAGGGTTTGTGGTTGATGACTTGTTCTGATCTGGAGCATTGAGGAGTCTTGGTTATAGATTAGTGGAACTTAGAGGCTGTTGAGTTTTAAGCTTAAGTCTAAATAAGGTTCCAACACATTAATAATCCAAAGATCTGATCGAGCTCCATACCCCAATTTAATGAAGGCAAGTTTAATAATCAACCTTGATCCATGTACATCCTCTTTTTCTTTTTCTTTCTTTCTTTTTCACTTCTTTTTCAAATAAGCGTTTGCTAAGGGACTAGCAAAGTTAAGTATAGGGGGGTGATGAATACTCATTCATCACTCTTTATTCTTATATTTTAGCTACAAAAACCTTTGCAAATGCATGTAGATATATGTAAATACAAATAATTACCAAAAGCATGCATTGTGTAAAAACCTATAATTAGCATGTTTTTGTGTAAAAATAAAAGAATAAAGATTAAAAAGAAAAAGAGGGAAATATTTAGAATAAATATTGAGCAACCTAACCCAAGGGAGGGCTCAGCATGGGCCTGACCGCATAAAAGCCAAAGTAGAGGGAGATAGGGGCTCATGTGTAAATATTTATGTAAATATTATAAAAATATTTTCCTCACCAAAAATGTGCTTGTAAATACTTGTACATATTTATAAATATAAAATCAAAAGAAAAAGTTTAAAATAAAAAAGAATTACAACACCCATTTTTCCTTGTACATAAACCACATCTACATATTTACTTAGCCTTGAAAATATATAAAATTAACTTTTATAATTTTTGTAAATAATTATGTTATATATTGTAAATAAATAAAATAAAAACAATTAAAACAAAAACAAAATAAAATTAGAAAAATTAAAAATACAAAAATACATTGTACATATACCTTGTATATAGATGCACATATATATTTATTTTACCTATGTAAATAAATAATAAAAATCAAATAAAAATACCCTTTTATTCCTTATTTTATAATGAAAATAAATAAAATATAAAATAGGGATAAAATTATACAAAAATAATAATTTAAAAATCAAAAAACAAAACCCTATATATTGTCTATATACCTATATATAGTACATACTATGTATATAGCTTATTTTGATTTCGAAAAAATTATTAAAAATCACCAAAAAATAGAAAAAAATAAAATAAAAATATTTTGTGTATTGAGTTTTTGCAAATTCGGGCCCTAGCTACCCTTAATTTCCATTTCAAAACTCAGCCACGTGGCCCCTTCTTATTGGGTCCTGGGGATGTTGACCGCCCGGTCAACTACCCCCCCCCAGGACCACCTCCCGCGGATCTGAGTTTGGACCCGATTTCTCGGATTTTTACCCACTTGATCCGACTCCTGAATCCGTTAACCCCGAGCTCTAATCCGAGCTTGTTCTTCCCTGATCCACGCCCGGGGTGGGTTTTGGGGATCCGCGCACTGCGCTGCTCGCCCGGACCTCTCTTAGCCGGACCCCTAGCCGTATATAGTCGCAGCTCCGCCACTTCCTCTCTCCATCTTTGGCCATTTGCTTCGTTCTCCAGTGAGCTCCAGAGAGTGCGTGAGGTGACAGCTCGCGTCTGAGCCTGTCGAAGCGAGGAGAGGGAGCTTCGCCATCGATCTGGCGATGTAGCCGCCGTAGCTCCGCCACCAGCGTGAGCTCCGAGCCTCGGACCGAGACGATCCTCGAGGCGACGACTAGGAGCATCCCCAGCTCCTCCCCAGTCTCTCCAACCACCCAGGTAACCCCTTAGCCTTCCCGTTTCCTTCAACTTCCATTTACGCCTAATTCGCTCCGCCACCGTATTTCTCCGATTCATCCCGGTTCCGACCATTATCCGATCATCGGAATCGACCATCACGTTCACCTCTCCCCGCCGCACCTTCTTCACCCATTCGCCCAACCCAGCTCGCACAGGAGCTGGGAACCGAGCTTCTCCGTCCACCACCTTCGCCGGAGCTCGCTGCTTCGACCCACCGTTCACCCCCACCTCGCCTAACCGGGTCGAGGCAGTTTGCCCTCGACCCGTGAGTCTTCTGGTGCACTTTTCAGGTCGAAACGAGGGTCGTATGAGGCCCTTCGCCATCTAGCCAGGAGGCCCAGCTCCGCCGACCTCGCCCGAGCTCCTCGGAGCTCGGCTCGATCATCGGAGCATCGTAACAGACGCAAGAGCACTCCAGCTTTCTTCTCTGACCATCAGAGTGCTCCAAGGAGGAGCCCAGCGCACGCACGAGCCCGGCGAGTCTCGCCGGGGACCTGTTCTTCGAGGACCCTCCTATGCCGTTGATCGTCCCCCTCCGCTCCAGACTTCATCCGGGCCGTCCGTCCCTGGAGCCACCAGCACCGATTGATCTGAGGAGAGGCGATCCGGAGCGCCCACCGTCAGCAGTCGTCCGATCTCCACGTGGCGCGCATCCAGCCATCCGCTTAATAAAGGGTAATTTACCCTTAGGCCCTGTCTTTATTTTTATTTCGTTTTAGTCATGTAAATATTAAAGTCAGTTGTTTAGTTTTAGGGTAATTTACATAGTGGACCCTGTACTTTCTGTTATTTGCATTTATACCCCTGTCAGTTGTGGACACGTGCATCGACACGTGATATTTTGGTTTATTTGCAGTAGAGACCCCTGTAGTTCTGATGTTATTGAATGAATGAAAACTTTTACTTATTTGCATTTATACCCCTGTGCGTGATTTATTTCCACATGTGCGTTATATTTTGGGTAATTTGCAGGTAAGCCCCCTGGACTTTTGGTACCTGTTACCAATAAGTCCTCGGGACTTATTTTTCTTACATTTGGGTCCCTGAGTGCCCCAGGCACGCGCGTGGCGCGTGTTTTGCTAGGTATTTTGTACCAGACCCCCCAGAACTTTGGGTATTTGCACTTTGGTCCCTGTGCACAGTGCCCCTCCTTTATTTTTGAATAAAATATCACACCTCCAAATCATACGAAAATTTGACACATGGCTCCTGCCATGGTGTAGAATTTTTGTAGATTTTTGAGGACATTTTTGATTTCGTTTGATATTTTTAAAAAATCAAAAAACCTCTATTTTTGCTACTGTCTAACTTGAAAAATCACAAAAAATATTAAAACTCATTTAAAAATTCTATAAAAATTAGCTACTGTCTATTTTGCTTAGTTTGATTTTCTAGCCAATTTTGGCTATTTTTCATTACTAAAAATCACTAAAAACTTAAAAACACTCAAAAACCTATAAAAATTCTAGTAAATAAATTAAAAATCCAAAAATAATAAAATTGGTACCTAAATTTTCCTTGTTTTATCTTCTTTACAGGAAAATTACCTCCAGGCCATTTTAAGGCTCTTAGATATTTTATCTAGGACTTTTTGGCTCGGTTGGACAGTACCCTTTATTTTAGGCATTGTTTGATTTTTAGAAAATCAAATAATCATCAGAAAAATCTCAAAAATTCACCAAAAATATAAAAAATATAAAACACATAAAAATATTTTTATTCCAATTTTTGGTTGATTTTTGATGCTTTGAATAAATTGTTGAAGTGTGTTTTTCCTTGCTTTTCTTTATTTTCTTAATTGCTTAAAAATCCAAAAAAAATATAAAAATATTCAAAAAAAACCACTAAAAATATTTTGTTCTTTTATTTTCTTTATTTTTACTACTTCGTAGGCCTCTCGGCCAACCCGTGCTCCTTGAGTTCGACCCTGGGTGCTATACCAGGTTAATCCAATAGCAGGACCGCTATTCGTGTTTTGATCGATTTTATTTTCATTAGTGGTTCATTTTTCTTGTTGACCCGAGTCCGATTGATTGAGGTCGCAACGACCGTTTGATACCTTTACCTTAGTCATTTGGACGGTCATCACCCCCTCAACAGAGAGTATTGATTACACCCCTGGTTGAGTATGTCAACCCATACTACATCAGGGTAGTGTCCAAGAAGAGCGGTGTGTGCAGCTTTGGTATGGTGGTATTACATATGTTGATGGAGAGGGAGGCATTCTGCGAGGGGGGAGGGGAGGCTCGGGTGAAGGCTGTTGCGCTGAAGTTGAGGGAAGGTATGGTGGAGGGGTTGGTGGATGAGAGTTTGGAGAAAAAATCAATAAAGGGGAGGTGAGAGTAGTGGCCAAGGTGGTGGGGAGCATGTCGAGCACATGGAACACGTATGGTTAATGAAAAGCAAGCATATGGTTGAAGGACTCGCTCTCCACAACTCTTTATTAGGGAAATTAATATTGGTTGCAACATGTGATAGAGAGCAAGTCAATCAAAAATGATCATATAAAAAATAATAATAATTAATCCAATGTGGTTCACTTGTTTATTTTACTTGGCCAAGTCCTAAGGTTGAACTCGTGGAGGTAATATGAGGGTTTATAGTTAATTTTGAAAATAATTTAGGAGTTAGATTTTCAAAGAGATGAAATTGTATGGTTTTATGTTAGTTTTTCATATTTTTATGGATTTTTAAAATATAAGATGCAATTAAATTAAGAAAAATATGATGCATGAATTTTGTAAATATTTTATGCAAGAAAATAATGCTATGCAATTTGTGAGAGAAAATAAATAATGTATTTTTTACAAATTTTAAATAATGATAATGAATGAATAATGCAAAGAGTAGCAATTAGTAAAGCAGTCAATCAACCTCGTCTCAGTTTAATCCCTTAGGACCAATGAACAATTAATTTAAAAATAATATGATCAATAATTTCCAAGTTAAGCCCCCTATTTTTCACAAGTTTATGAGCAATAAAACAATTATCATAAGACAAATAAATCAAAGAATGACCGAATAACCTTCTCGTTTAATGTTCAAAAATGTCTCAGACATGTGAAATTAAATGCTCCGACTGATACAGAGTACTACAAGCTTCAAAATGAAATAAAGAATGCAAAAATTGGTCCACGGATACTCTAGATATGAATAAAGTAGTCAAAGGGTATATATGTAATATAAATAAACAAAAAGATTTTAATTTAGACCTTTGCAAGGTTAATTCACGACTTTGTAAACCCGAAGGGGGCTCTTATGTAATTTATCCCTCGGCGGGTGTCCGTATGTGAATATCAAGAGCTAAGGTGGTGTTGCTTGCAAATTTCCCATGTCACACGCACTAGGCACATATAGGGGAAGGCTCCTCTAGTTGTTCTGGAAAGCAGGAGGGGCTAGCATGACATTTACCCTGATCACGTGTTTTTGGCACGTGATGGCTTGCTTTTGGTGCGTCGGCTAGATGACTTGCCTCCACGTGGTTGCCTTTCGTCGCTCCGCAGTAGGTTCGGGCGATAGGCTCGGAACGCCTCACGAGGATGGTCCTGATTGGATTTGACGAAGATGAGGCAATTGAGACTTGGGCACATGTCGATGGTGGTGATTCGAGGAGTCCCTTGATCCAAGGTCAATTGTATTTCATCTGGCTTCCTCGTCTAGCCTCCTCTTCCTCGTCTCAACGGAGTTCCGATGACCAACATACGGCCAAGGGTCATCGAAGGAGCTGCCGGTCGATCTCGTAGCAGGGATCACCTGTAAGATAGAGCAGGCTCGAGCTTTAAGGCTCGAGCTGGAATGTGATGTACGAGGAGAGGTGGGTGGATGATGCTCCGGTGTTCGTGAAAGATGGAGTCGAGGCTCCGATGGCGGTTCTTTCGTAGGTGAGAGGACATGGAAGAGATAAGAAGGAACGCGAGAGGAATTGAAGATGGTGGCAAGTCATCGTTGTTCAGAGGGGTGTTTGGTAAAGGAGAAACAGAAGATGTGAGAGGTAGGGTTTGTTTGAGTACAAGGAAGAGGAATGGAGAAGATGACGAGGGGGAAGCAGAGAAAGGGGAAGGAGAAGAAGATAGGGAAGAGGGGATACCAGTGGGTTGACGCATGCTGGAGGATCGGAAGAACGACTCTGGTCTTGGCCTTGATCTGGTGGCTAACTATCCAGAGAAGCTTCGTTGTGCTCGGAGGTAGGGCTGTGCATGGTTCACGGATTTCACGGTTATCCGAACCGATCTGTATGGATCGACCCTAAACCAATTGTTATCCAAAGAATCACATGAGATCGGGTATCCAACCCTATTTGACCCGTGACATACGGGGCTCCGATCCAATGATCTGCGGATAACCATGGGTCAACCCATCTCGTAACTCCTTCAATACGGACGATGCCTATGGGTCTACCAAGATGGTATCCAAGTAATACATATATATATATATTCGTATTTATTCTAAAATGGATATTGATACGGATGTCAAAATCTTTATAAAATAGATGCAGATATATCCATTTCCGTTTATATTAAAAATATCATGTGTACCAGTTGGCTCTATCAAGATAGAGGTCGGTGTGTCTTAGGTAGGGATGAAAGCATATACGATATATCCGAATATCCGCTTACCGTATTCGAAAAATTACTGGATACTGATATCCGTATCCAATCCGTTCCGAATATTAATCGAATACGGATCGAATATAGATATGGGTTTTAAGAATTTTCTGGATACGGATATGGCAATGGCTTGGATATCCGGATCCGAATATGTTTATATATGTTTATTTGGAACGTGTACTGGCAAGAACCCTATAATTTATTGGTTTGATCGCTAATCAAAAACATATTTGTTAATAAGTAATCGATATTGAACTAATTTTTAAAAGTGACGGAACAATTTATGTTGCACCTAACAAAATGTTTGATCATAATTTATATATATGCCTTAAATCTTCTCCTTCCACAGCTCATAGATTTGAGAAATATTCGAATATCCCAAAGGTCGAAATTAAGGGAGTGAATTAGCAATATTTACGTAATATATTTTGCAGCGTCACTTTGATATATCTGTTTAGTTTTGTAGACCTTTGTGGACCGTTAATTATCGATTGTTTGAGCCGAATTGTCGAGGATAATGTAATAATGATAATCAATTTAATAACCGTCATTAGTTAATTTATTTTATTTCAGATGTAGTAATACGATCAACTGCTAAATTTCACAACAATATTTATTAGTGCTAAGATGGAAATAGGCATATCCGATCCGTATCCAATCCATTTTCATCCCTAAACTTAGGCGCAACAAAAACAGTTAAGATTTATGTCCGATCCGTCACCATATCTGACCTGCAAGCGATCGACAACAATGCATGTTTCGGTAGCGATGTTTGGGTGGGGTGGGGCTCCTTCGCCCCCTGCTTTATTTCCCATATTTTATATGGAATTACCGTTCTTTTCATTCAAGGCACATTAATACATTCCTTATTCGAAGAAAAGGATTTTTTAAAAATCATTAATTTAATCATAGTTTGATAAATAGGAACGTAGAATTCATGATTAAGAGAAATTTTATATTTGAACATTGGAGATGTCGAAATAGAAGCCCGTGCCAAAGCGGTATCGATATGATTATCCCGTTCTATATCAATATATAAGTGTCAAATTGGCATATCCGCGTCCATCTGGCATATTCATTTCATACATATTTTGACTTCAGACATCTAAATTTTAAAATATAATCACAAATTTTGTAGTGTTTGACTTTTTTTGTCATTTACATTTTTACACGAAATCCTTTTTTGGAAGCTTTAACCAATTTTGTTTGGCTTGCATTTAATTCTTTTGGATTCACGGATACCCACGGTAATCCGTATCCAATTGGTATCCAATCTAATGGATAACCATTTTGATTGGAGCGGGTTGATCCGTTGATCCAATATCATGGATCGGACCGGGTCAACTCCAACCAAATGGAGCGGGTTTTCACCCCTCGAACACCCCTACTCGGAGGGACTCACAACAGTATATATGATGGGGGTCCACCATGGATCACGCTTGGGAGAAGGTTCTCGCTGAAGACGAAGGGTAGTTGTCACCAACCCAATACCTCAGCTCTCTCTCTCTATCTCTCCCAATTTGATCGAAGATGGCAGCGGATGAGGTGATCCGGTGGTCTGACTAGAGGTTAAATAGGAAGAAGAGGAGAGAGGGAGAGAGAGAGAGGCATATGGATTTCACACGTGGGTGGTTTTCTGGGTTGCCGGAGATCGATGAAAGATAAGGTGGCTTTCTGCTCCATTGATCAAGGGATAATAGGATTATTGATGCTTGGGAACAAAGGAGATGGCTGTTGGGTTTGGTGGTAAGTCGAGAGGATAAAATTGGTTGGATAAGATGGGTTCCTATGATCTGGAAGAGGATAAGGAGGATCATGTGTGGACGGATATGGTTGTCGGGAGTCATCTTCAGGAATTTAGGCGATGGGTTCGTTAGGTCATGGCTGGAGAGGATAATGGTGGTTGTATTTGTAGATCTAAGATTACTGATGAAATTAGGGAGGAGATCATGCAAGGAAGGATAGGATAGAAGGGAGTTGGCTGAGGTGGTTGACGTGAAGGGCTAAGGGATGAGGGGCTCGCTGAAGATCGGCCAATGATGAGAGGCTGAGTAGAGAGGAAGGCAGTCGTAGGGAGTCAGTCAGTGAGGTTGAAGGTAGGGGAAGCAGCAAGAGTCGTTGGATCCATTGTGATCTAACGGTCGGGAGGTAGTCATAAGCAACGTACGTGGAGGAGAGGGGGATTAAAGAGAAATGGAATCAACCATTGGATCTAGGTCTGCAGTTAAGGGTGGAAGGAGACATAAGGCATTGCCACGGGCGTGTTTGACCAGCGGTTGATAGGGTTGATTATCGGGTCGGGCGGTCCGGGCTGGGCATCGGCCCGAGCCTGAGCCCGTTTATTTTTTTCGATTTCGGGCCGGGCCGTGGCCCGAAAAAATCTAGAAGGGCCGGCCCGAACTCGAACCTGGCCCGAAGTTAAACGGACCGGGTTCGAGCCAGGCGACCCAGTAACCTTTTTCCCTTTAAAAACTTTTGATTTTTTTAAAAATGCTTAATTCAACGAGTGATATGGAAATGTCTTTTTAAAAAACTTTATATTTTTTAAAAACATGTGATAAATCAAAGAATTTTGACATCCCTATGGCAATTGATAAAAAAACTTTGAAATGTTTGATTTTTTCTCTTCAATTTTTTTTGATTTTTTCATATGCATTTTATTTTTTTTTCAAAACTTTGAAATGCTGGTACATTGTAGTATCGTTGGAGAGTGGAGATAGGGTTTGAGGGGGGTTGGGTTGGGATGGGCCATGAGGGATTAGGGTTAAAGTAATATTATATATATATATATATATATTATACATGTTTGGGATCGTGCTTCGAGCCGGGTTTCGGGCTAGATTTTCGGGTCGGGCTTCGGGTCAGGCTCTACTCATCCCGAACCCTGCCCGTTTTAGTAATGGGCTCTTTTTTGGGGCCCGAGCCCGACCCAAATTTAAATAGGTTCAGGTCTGGGTTCGGGCCGGGCTTAACGGGACGGGTTGCGGTCCGGGTCGGGCTAGTCCGACCCAATGCTCAACCCTAGCGGTTGAGGTGGACTAGTGCATGTGTACCATGTCCAAGTTGATTTTGATCGATGTATAAAATGAAATGAAAATAGATAAAAATTAACAAATGATCTCAAATTGCAAAAATGCCCAAAATGAAAAATGTTACCTAAATGCATAGTACAATGTTCATGAATGACTCAAATGTAAATGAACTCAACTGTGCAATATATGAATTTTTTAATGATCTTATATGTATATAAAATACAATTTTTTTAGTTTTGTAATTTTTTTGGATTTTCTGTAGACGAATAATGTATTAAAAACAAATACAATGTGAAATAATGTAGTAGATACGAATGTATTTTTTTTATTTTTATGAGTTAAGAAAAGGTCAGAATAAATGAATGGTATGAAGCATATATAGGTGAATTAGGTTGGTGAGCTCAAGGCAGAATTTGTATTTTTCTTTACTTTCCTGATTTTTTATTTTTATTTTTATATAATTAATCTAAAATTGATTAAATATAAACAGAAAAAATAAATAAATAAGAGTTGAATATGTACATGAAATAACATGTCAAAGCTCAGTAAATATATACAATATATAGTGAGGTCCCAAAATCCAAATTTCACAAATGAACTCAGATTCTTTTGAATTTGATCTTGATTTATAGATAATTGAATGCACATTAAATAAAAAGTGAGTAAAGTGAAACTGAACATTGTATGTGAGAGATATCATCATTTACCGCTTTTTATCCCATAATTATGGGCATGGGTTTATTTCACATATATACATGTTAGTATTTTTTAAGATTTTACATTTATTAATATTAATGATATGCACACAACAAAGTTGGTTTTATGTTAATTGGAGTTACTATGAACTAAGTAAAATAGGTGAGTTTAGATGAAATATACATAAGTTAATATAAATGATGAATGAAATGCTAATTTGTGTAAATTATTTACAAGTGCATGAATGTTAATTATGAGATATAAACGCATGAATGCATCTAATTACTCGGAACAAAGCTCCATTTTCAGCTAATTAGAATGATGAATCACATATTCATCAATGATGTCTGGTCATGGCTTTAGTTTTATAAATATATGGATCTTCTGTCATGTTCATAAAATTGAAAGCTTGTGGAGCATGTATGCCTAAAGTAACAACATAAGGAGCGTGTTTACTACTATTTTGATATGTTTACTTTGAATTTGACGGACATCAAGGGCACTGTGTTAGCTTAAGAAACGCCCAAAACATACATATGAGATTAATCTAAAAATTACAAGCTCAGGAATCAATTTAGTATACTTAGTGTTTCGATTTTTCAAGGAGATTATTTTTGGCATCTTTTTATGCAAAGATGAAAGGAGAAACAAATGCAAAGAACTTGGTTATTAAGGAAAACAAGAAAACCTAACCATTTTGTAATACATATTTCAAAACGATATTGTATATATTTCCCATATATACACATGCATATGTATATATAATCCTTCTTTATTTCAAAACGATTCCATAATGCAATATATCACGTATAAATATTGTAATATATTTAGATGTATGTATACACACATTTTGTAATACATATTTCCATATCTGTATTTGCTAGAAAAATGTGTAGCTATATCCATCAACATATTCGTGAAAATGAAAATGATATATGTATCCATGATCCATATACTCGAAAATATAAAAATGCACATCCTTATCCATACCTATATATTCTGATTAAAAAATAAATGTTCATATCTACTTAAAAATAGATAAGATGACATCCGTATACTCATGAGTGCCCGTATTAAATAATATCAAATTCTAATCATGATAAAAATTCAGTAACAGTGAACATGTCTCAAATCACATTTGTTTCGTTGGCTCTAATCTCAAATGAAAATATTATGTTCTGCAAGCACATCCAACTCACTTGGAGGCTACGAAATCACCCACTACATACGTATCATTTTTCACTCAAAAGAAGATTTGGCATATTGTCTTTGAGAAGAAAAAAGTGATCTATATCTATCTTCATTCCTCTCTTCCTCAGCTCATGTGTTTGACTGTGTGTCCAGCGGCACTCCTCCACTAGAAGCTCTATGAAGGAGAGGGACATGGGTCGTCGGCTCCGGTCTATTGGTTGCACCGCATTTGCATCGCACTCCAGCTTGCCTCTGCTCTTGAGTACCTCTGTCAAGGTTGCTAGCTATAGGTGGTCCATGGGGACCTGAAACCCTCCAATGTGCTCCTTGACGTGGACCTCAACTACAAGCTCTGCAACTTCGGCTTGACCATGATGGGTTTCTCCTCGACATGGCGAGGCAAAGGGCTGTGATGGGTTCTGTTGAGTATGTCGACCCATACTACATCAGGGTGGTGTCCAGGAAGAGCGGCGTGTGCAGCTTTGGTATGGTGGTATTGCATATGTTGGTGGAGAGGGAGGCATTCTGCGAGGGGGGAGGGGAGGCTCGGGTGAAGGCTGTGGCGCTGAAGTTGAGGGAAGGTATGGTGGAGGGGTTAGTGGATGAGAGTTTGGAGAAAAAATCAGTAAAGGGGAGGTGAGAGTAGTATGGTTAACGAAAAGCAAGCGTATGGTTGAAGGAGTTAGGTTGCAACTCTTTATTAGGGAAATTAATATTGGTTGCAACATGTGATAGAGAACAATTCAATCAAAAATGATCACATAAAAAATAATAATAATTAATCCAATATGGTTCACTTGTTTATTTTACTTGGACAAGTCCTAAGGTTGAACTCGTGGAGATAATATGAGGGTCTATAGTTAATTTTCAAAATAATTTAGGAGTTAGGTTTTCAAAGAGATGAAATTGTATGGTTTTTGGCATGTGATGGCTTGGTTTTGGTGTTTGGGCTAGATGACTTGCCTCCACGTGGTTGCCTTCCGTCGCTCCGCAGTAGGTTCGGGCGATAGGCTCGGAACGCCTCACGAGGATGGTCCTGATTGGATTTGACGAAGATGAGGCGATTGAGACTTGGGCACACGTCGATGGTGGTGATTCGAGGAGTCCCTTGATCCAAGGTCAATTGTATGTCATATGGCTTGCTCGTCTAGCCTCCTCTTCCTCGTCTCCTCCATCGACAGAGTTCCGATGACCGACATACGGCCAAGGGTCATCGAAGGAGCTGCCGGTCGATCTCATAGCAGGGATCACCTGTAAGATAGAGCAGGCTCGAGCTTTAAGGCTCGACCCGGAATGTGATGTACGAGGAGAGGTGGGTGGATGATGCTCCGGTGTTCGTGAAAGATGGAGTTGAGGCTCCGATGGCGGTTCCGTCGTAGGTGAGAGGACATGGAAGAGATAAGAAGGAATGCGAGAGGAATTGAAGATGGTGGCGAGTCATCGTTGTTCAGAGGGGTGTTTGGTAAAGGAGAAACAGAAGATGTGAGAGGTAGGGTTTGTTTGAGTATAAGGAACAGGAATGGAGAAGATGACGAGGGGGAAGCAGAGAAAGGGGAAGGAGAAGAAGATAGGGAAGAGGGGATACCAGTGGGTTGACGCATGCTGGAGGATCGGAAGAACGACTCTGGTCTTGGCCTTGATCTGGTGGCTAATATTAAGCAGTATTAATAGTAGTAGTTTTTTTTAAATGTAATGCACTGTGATCATCTGTGACTTTGTTAGATGAAATGAAAGTATATCTTTTATGACTTTAGTTTGACTATGAACTGTGGTATTGATATTCGCAAGTAACACCCGGACCCGACGTGGCATTATTATAGAATAAAACTTCTGCTGGCCACTCGGATCCGAGGTCGTTACACTAACTATCCAGAGAAGCTTCGTTGTACTTGGAGGGACTCACAACAGTATGGTGGGGGTCCACCATGGATCACGCTTGGGAGAAGGTTCTCGCTGAAGACGAAGGGTAGTTGTCACCAACCCAATACCTCAGCTCTCTCTCCCAATTTGATCGAAGATGGCAGCGGATGAGCTGATCCGGTGGTCTGACTAGAGGTTAAATAAGAAGAAGAGGAGAGAGAGAGAGAGAGAGAGAGAGAGAGAGAGGCATATGGATTTCACGCGTGGGTGGTTTTCGGGGTTGCCGGAGATCGATGAAAGATAAGGTTGCTTTCTGCTCCATTGATCAAGGGATAATAGGATTATTGATGCTTGGGAACAAAGGAGATGGCTGTTGGGTTTGGTGGTAAGTCGAGAGGATAAAATTGGTTGGATAAGATGGGTTTCTGTGATCTGGAAGAGGATAAGGAGGATCATGTGTGGAAGGATATGGTTGTCGAGAGTCATCTTCAGGAATATAGGCGATGGGTTCGTTAGGCCATGGCTGGAGAGGATAATGGTGGTTGTATTTGTAGATCTAAGATTTACTGATGAAATTAGGAGGAGATCATGCAAGGAAGGATAGGATAGAAGGGAGTTGGCTGAGGTGGTTGACGTGAAGGGCTAAGGGATGAGGGGCTCGCTGAAGATCGATCAATGATGAGAGGCTGAGTAGAGAGGAAGTTAGCCGTAGGGAGTCAGTCAAGAGGTTGAAGGTAGGGGAAGCAGCAAGAGTCGTTGAATCGATTGTGATCTAACGGTCGAGAGGTAGTCATAAGCAACGTACGTGGAGGAGAGGGGGATTAAAGAGGAATGGAATCAACCATTGGATCTAGGTCTGCAGTTAAGGGTGGAAGGAGACAGAAGGCATAGACCCGGACGGGTTTGACCAGCGGTTGATAGGGTTGATTATCGGGTCGTGCGGTCAGGGCTGGGCATCGGGCCGAGCCTGAGCCCGTTTATTTTTTTAGGTTTCGGGTCGGGTCGTGGCCCGAAAAAATCTAGAAGGGCCAGTCCGAACTCGAACCTGGCCCGAAGTTAAACGGGCCGGGTTCGAGCCATGCCGACCCAGTAACTTTTTTCCTTTTAAAAACTTTTGATTTTTTTTAAAAAATGCTTAATTCAACGAGTGATATGGAAATGTCTTTTTAAAAAACTTTTTTATTTTTTAAAAAACTTGTGATAAATCAAAGAATTTCGACATCCTTATGGCATTTTGATAAAAAAAACTTTGAAATGTTTGATTTTTTCTCTTCAAATTTTTTTGATTTTTTCATATGCATATTATTTTTTTTCAAAACTTTGAAATGCTGGTAAATTGTAGTATCGTTGGAGAGTGGAGATAGGGTTTGAGGGGGATTGGGTTGGGGTGAGCTATGAGGGATTAGGTTAAAGTAATATTATATATATATATATTATACAAGTTTGGGATCAGGCTTCGAGCCGGGTTTCGGGCTAGGTTTTCGGGCCGTGTGATGAATCCACATTTCATCATCTTTATTCTATCATTTTGGCCTCAAAAACCCTAGCAAATGCCTGTAAATAGCATTAAATAGAGCATATTAGCATTCAAGCATGTGCATGTAATTAGTGTATACAAATACTGTAATTAAAGCCAAAATTATAGAATAAATAAAAGAAAAGAAAAAGAAAAAATATTGTAAATATTTTATGACCCAAAACCCTGAGACCTAGGCATCTTAATGAATAGGTCGACCATGAATAAAGTAGGGGGAGATAAGGGCCAAATACAATACATATTCCATTCACTCTTTATTCATTTTGGGAACCTATTTTTTGTTCTACTTTTTATACATCAAATAAAGAAAACTTTGTACATGAAAGTTGTAGATAATTAAATAAAGAAAAATACAAAATTGATTTCACTGAAAAATCATGTACAGATAAAAAGTTATGGTCTGAATAAAATTCCAGAATCCCAACTTCCCAGACCCGTATCTCACAGATGAAAACTTCAAATGCAGCAAACTCACATTTAATTGTATAAAGAATAAAATAATCTATTTAATGGTGGTGGTTTCACATTTGGCGGAGCTACGTTTGAAAGTTGAATTTTGGACCCCACTTGTATACTTGTACAGATTAAAATATTCAATTTATTATTTATTCATTATTGTTGTATTTTATATTTTTATAATTTTGTAAATATTACTTATAATAAGCTTGTGTATTAAAATCAGAAGAAAAATTTAAATGAAACTCAAAATAAAATACATGTATATATGATACATAGGTGTACTACCTATACTTATACCTATATAAATTATACTTTTATTTTATTAAATATACAAACTACATCAGAAAATTAAAATAAAAATATATTTATGTATATAAAAGTATTTTAAAATATATAAAATAATAAATAAAAATAAATAACTTAAAATCACAAAATAAAAATCAATTAATAAAATATATAGGGAATATACCTATATAGGGTATAAAAAGCCACTTGTAAAAATATATCTCATAAAAATAATTAAAATTCAGAATAAAATACTACATAAAAATAATAAATATTTTTATTTAATAACCTAATTAAAATAATATCGTTTACTATTTTTTATTGATTTTACAAGGGATTTTTCCTGGTTGGTCCACGTATACCAACCAGGTTGGTTTGACAGTTGACCCCGGTCAACTGTCTGACCTACTCCCCTCAGCCATTGTCAGAGCCTCAGTTTTCGCCATTTCGATTTTTCTAGGCTGATTCTTGCATTTTTTCGTGTCGCAATCTTCAGAGCTTTTGACCCTCAATCTTTGGTCTTTCACGCCCAGTGATTCGCTCAAGGATTGGAACATCGTGTCGCCCGATGGACCTCATCCTTTGGAGCGTCCCAGTCGCTGGGTCAAACCAAATATATTGAACACCCGACCTCCATTCAAAAATTGAACCCCATTCTTGGTCCCTCTCGTGCCCCTTTTGATCTCAATCGAGTCCTGGAGGTGACAGCTCCATGATTAGCTCTTCAAGGAGGCTGAGCAACGCGGATTTGGGCGTTCCACCAACCTCCGACAAACCCCCGTCGAGGTACCTTTAACCTCGACCCCAGGCCCTTAAGGTGTTTGTTTACTCTTGAATTCTCTCGCATTCATCTCACCATAGCCTTAGGATAAAAAACCCTCTAAAAAATATTACGTTCATCGATCAAATCGCATCTTCAATTCACCTCGTCGGAGCACACCTCCGGCCGAGCGCCGCCCTGGCGATTCCCTCCGCCATTCATCGTCCACGGAGCCCAGGCATTTTGCCCTGGACTCCATCACCTTTTTCTTGCAGGTACGCGTACTCGAACGACCACCTGGGAGCATTTCTGCTCTCAACGGAGGTACATGGAGCTTCAGAGCTCCGCCGCCGTCGTAGGCGAGGATCAACGCTCCTCCGGCCCTTTTGAAGCTCCCCGCACCTGGAGATCGCCTACAGGAAGAGATCTGGGCCATTTTGAGCTCTAAACGCCGACGAAGGAGGGCAGGGGAGGTCGCGGGAGCTCGCCGTCGGCGGCCTTCTTCCGCGTTCTTCCTCCAGGCCTTTCAGTCGTCCGATCAAGGGAGTCCCCCAGATCTATCGCCCACCGTTCGATCCTGTCACGCTCCAGCCGTCCGATCGTCATCACTAAGTCTAATCTCCACCGTCGGAGGCCGAAGCGTCATCGCGCAAGGAGGAGCTGCCACGTGGATAAGTGGCTCGGGCTGCACCGTCGGATCGCGCCCAGCCGCCGGACCGTTGGATTGGCGCCGTGCGTCATCAACGTCCTTCCGCCGTTGGATCTGCCTCGCGAGGGTATTTTGCGTTCAAACCCTTGTGACTTTTTGTATTTAACTATTAGTATTAAAAATTTCATCTGCTATTTAAAAACATTTATAAATTTTATAATTAGACCCTTGAACTTTCAACATTTGCGTTTAGGTCCTCGGCCACGTCACCTCACGTGACCTGTTCACGTGAGGTGTGGGATTTTTGCAGAGAGGCCCCCGACCTTTTGGGTATTTCTTTTCAGTACTTTAATTTTTGAATTAAGTGTAAAATATTTGGTACATTTGCATGTAAGTCCCCGAGGTTTTTGAAAATACAGTTGGGTCCTTCCCAGGCGCGTGCAAGTCACGCACCCTGGTGGACATTTTGCAGGCATACCCCCCCCTCCGGGTTTGGATATTTCTGATCGGTCCTTTAAATTAAATATTTAGTTATAATTTTTGTTGGAAAATTGCATGTTTGCCCCTGGATGTTTTGATATTTGCACTTGTATCCCTGTCAGGCCATATATTTTTGCTTTCTTTGCCTTATTTATTTCTCGCATCATATAAACTCCAAAAATTACCAAAAAATGCACATAGGCTCCTGTTAACTTGCACTTCCACGCCATATTTTTGCATTTTATTGTTGTTGCATTTTATATTTATTAAAAATTAAAAATACGCATTTTAGCTACTGTCTAGCTCAGAAAATACTAAAAAAATTAAAACACCTAGAAAAATTCCAAAAAACTCACCTTCTGTCTATTTTAGCCTATTTTAGTGTCATCAAAAAACCACTAAAATTCTCAAAAGAAAAACCTTAAAAATTAGAAAATATTTTTCCTAAAACTTCAAAAAAACCAAAAAAATTCTAGAAAAATCTAAAAAATGCAAACTCAAGTTCTATAGGTTCCCTATTTTATTCTCTTTATTTTAAAATTAGTTTGGAAAAATTTTGTGGCTGTTTGATATTTTTCATTCCTATTTTACCTTCAGCTAGAACATTAATCCACTGTTTCCCTTATTTTGACTTTTAAAAATACCAAAAATATTTTGAAAAATACCCAAAAATCACAAAACAGTAAAAAAAATCATAAAAAGAACAAAAATATTTTATTTCAGAATTTTTGACTATTTTTGCATATTTTTATTAATACTCTACCTCCTCCTTTCTTATATTTTATATATATTACAATATTGAAAAAGAGAATTAAAAATATAAAATATAAAAAGAAAATATAAAATCAGAAAATTAAAAATCAAAATACAAAATTAAAAATTAAATAAAAAATTAAAAACCCACAAAAACATTTACATTTGCATAGTGTAGACAATTACATCACATTCACATACACACACACACCTGTTTGATCTACCCCGCCTTGCTCCCTATGTTCGAACTCTCTACGTACTTGCTTCTATACATCATTTATGTAGAGTTAAAAATAAATTTTAGCTCCACCATTTGCTTGTCATTTCTTGGTATCTATTGTGTGGGTTAATTGTTGATTAAATACGAGGGTCATTGAGGGTCGCCGCAGCGACACGGTTGTCTCCGCCTTGTGTGAGATAATTAGACCCCTTGATTTTCGTGCATATCAAATGGCGTCGTTGCCGGGGAGCAACAGCGAGTAGATCACATTTTTCTTTGATTGTGTTTGTTTGTCTACCATTGCTTCATTTTATCTCTTCTATTTTTGATATATATTGCTGAGCTTTCTGACCAATCATTTTCTTGTCTTCTTGCGAGGGACCGCAGAGCGAGGCGGATCGCTTAGGGGATCCGGAGCAACCTTGGGAAGCGGAGTCGGTCTTTCTAGCCCAGGCCGACAGGAGAGAGCAGGAGGAGTGAGAGAGAGATTAGTTAGCTAGCTAGTTTTTATTTTTTGTGGGAGAGAGATTCATATTAACTTGTAATAATACAGGACTTGGACACTCATACACTCCGGGCCTAACTTCCAGGTGTTTGTTCACCTGGGGGCCCATCGCAATTTTCTCCGAGTTTCTCGACTGTCATTTTCCGGTTTTGTTTTCATTTTTCATTTCTTTTGTGGATTGAGCCCTTAGTTCTAGGCATTGCTTGATCGAATAGATTAGGTCCAAACACCTTAACAACAATTGCATGTACCTATAGCTCGTACTTGGACTTAGTTTAATTAAACAGTTGATTCACTCTTCTTTGATCCGTCACGCCGCAAGCTCATCCCGTCAAGCGCTTCTCCTGAACTCGATGTGTCGAGAGGAGGAGGGGTGAGCCTAGACCGGACACTATGGTTGAGGAGTGGTGGTCAACTTGTGGTTCTTAACGTAGCAATTGCCTGCTTAGGATGATTTCCGTTTGCATACCGGCATGTAGTTTAGATTTATAAATTTCTGCTTTGCATCCCGCATGGAGAGAGCTGGGATTCACTGTAAGTCCTCTATCTTTGCATCCATCATTTAGGCACAAAGGTGAGATTTCCATCTTGGTGCCGACTTGCATTGGCTTTTCCGACACTTTTCTCCCTCTGTTTTCGGACAAAGTAGGAATCAAGAAAATACAAAAATCATTAGGCGCTTATTTGAATCTACTCAAAAGAAGCGATAACACCAAAAAAATAAAAAAGGGACTGCTAAGAAAACTTTGACCCAAATAAAATTGGTAATTGGACTCATTGATTGGGGAGAGACACACCCTCACTTGTCTTCAGGTTGCATGGGAAGGTCTCCTTCCAAGTGAGTTGAGTGCTTCGTAAGGATTAGAGCCAAAAACCCAGCTTGTGGCTGCCTTGTGTATCGCCTGAATTTCCGAAGTATTGGCGCTACTATCGTACGTAGGCGAGTAGGGCTTGGTCGCCATTGGTGACTCACTATTGTGTGAGCATCGACCTTGTCCGAAGTACCGAGCATAGGCCACGCCTTCACGGGTGTGTCTGTCTCACCGTCTGCGTCTGAGTAGGATCTTGCACGCCCACGGGTGATTCCGTTGCGAGTGAGATCCGAAGTATCGGTTTCGCCTATCGGCTTCCTCCCTCTTCTTCTTTGGCTGAGTAGGGATCCAGGAAGGGTTACAAGGACCTCAAAAAGCGCAAGCTACAGGTTACACAGGAGGAGGACAAGTACGGGAACACTTTTCCGACAGTACTCTCTCTCCTTTAGGTGTAGTGCTCTAAGGACTCGTGATAAGATAAATTCCTGAATTCAAGCTAAAATTGACAAGATAAAAGCCTAACCTTCACGGCTTCATGTGTTGAGTTGGTGAACTCCCCATGTTTTGTCTTTGATTGCTAGTTGATTTTAGGTCAAGATCAAAAACACAACACAATCGTGCGCAATTTTGCTTCTCCCTTCTTTCTTCTTCATTTTTGCAACCATGCTCTTATCGAATAATCAAGATGATGGGACGGAGGTCTCTTAGGCCGACTTTGTTGGCACCGTTATCCAGCACTCCTCCCTATTCATCTAGGACGACCTCGGAGAGCTCGCTCTCTGAGCCCGAGTTCACATCCACCATGTTCTCCCTCGACCACCCTTCTCATTCTCCTTCCATCAGTCCAAGAGTTTCAGAATTTAGTGCATCGCAGAGCTCAGAACATTTGACGGCACCTGAGATGGGTTCTTTTGCTTTTTCAGAGAACCCAGACATGGATGACAGAGGAGAGCACCCAGATGATCATGAGCACCCGCCATTCTTCATTGATCAAGCCGCCATCAACAATTCACTTCTAGCATCCCTGGAGACCATGCAAAGACAGATCTGGGACCAGGGAGTCTTTATGGGTGACCTCATGAGAGAGATCGCGCAGATGCGAGAAAACCGACCTGGGGGCGGTGGCGGCGGCGGCGGAGGTGACATTCCAGTTGTAGAGAACCAGGGAGAAGATCCCAACGCTGAGAGACCGCCACAGACTATCATGAGGGAATTGCATAATCCCGCAGCATCCCTCACTGATCGTTGGATCCGACTCCCTCTTATCCATGGAGATTTCGAGCTTCGGCCCCACACCATTCAGCTTCTGCCCAAATTTCATGGGTTGCCGACCGAAGAGCCACACCTCCACCTCCAAGAATTTGAAATGATCTGCAGCACAATTCAGGATAGGCTGATGACCGAGGACACTATCAAGATGATCGCCTTCTCTTTATCCTTGGTTGACAGAGCCGCATACTGGCTCAGACATTTGGGGCGATTCATCGACACTTGGGCAGATCTCCGAACCGCATACTTGAAGAAGTATTACCCTCTCGGCCGGACAAACACAGCAAGAGCAATGATCAGCAACTTTTTAATGATCCCAAATGAACAAGTCCATGAAGCTTGGGATCGATTCAAAGAGCTCATTGACCGGTGTCCACACCATGATATCTCTAAGCCCAACTTAGTTCAAAGTTTCTTCTGTGGGCTGACACCGGAGCTGCAGGGGCTTGTAAACGCCTCTTGTGGTGGGTCCTACTTTTCCAAGGGTGAAGACAATGTTTGGGCCATCTATGAAGGCATGGCATAGAACTCAACCGTCATGGCCCAAGCCCGCGTCTACACGCAACAGAAGCCCCCGCAAGGAGCGGGATCATTCCAGAGGATCGCCCGCATCGATGCCAGTCCGCAAACCTCATCTGCAGCCGCAGCCGACATGGGAATCATCAGTGAAAAGCTGGACCGTCTCGAGATCCTCGAGAAGAAACAGATGCAAGGCATGGCCTAGATGAACCAGATTGCCAAGATGATGAGTGACCTAAAGACGAAGATCCTTTGTGTCCAGGAGGTACAGACATCATCCCAGCAGCCTCCCAGGTCACGGGGCTGACCCCATCAGTAGCAGCTCCAACCAACCCTCTGCCTCGTATCGCCAGGTTAACCACATCCAGGCAGAGCCGATCCCGTTGCTACAATACTACCCAGCACATCCCGCATCTCAGGACACTCAGATGGTGGTCTATCAGCCGGAGCAGCCATTGGCAGTTCTTCCTCCACCATCCTTTGAGCAGGAGCCATTGATGGAAGTCAATGGGATTTGGTACGACCGGTACCCTCAGCCTGGGATTCGTCGCGATCACCCCGGATTCCGTTGGGGCAACGGTGGCTCCTCATCTTAGCAGCAGTCTCCAGCTCAAGGACAGCAGAGCAGACAATAGCCACATCAACAACATCCCTAGTATGCCCAGCAGCAACAATACCAGCAAGGTCCTCGTCCCACCTATTAGGGATAACAGTGGAGGCAGCATCAGCAGCCTCATCAGTCTTATCCCCATCCTCCCCAGTACCAGCAGCAGCAGCAACAACCTCATTTCCAACAGGGAAACCCGTCCGGTTCTCAGGCCCCCGCTTTTGAGAACCCAGCTTTAGACAATCTTGCTCGCTTGCTTTCCGAACAGCGAGCATCCTTCCGGCAAGAAATGGATGAGTTCCGGTAGGAGATGAGGGAGATAATCAAAGGCGAGGCCGCCATACCAGCTCAGATTGAACCAAATCCGAACAACTTGAAAAGAAAGTCTGAGCAGGTAGAGTTTACGGAGGACACCTCTCCTAGTGACTATTTGAGTGATATGTCTTATTCTTTGTATGATGCTGATTTTGTGACTACTAGGAGCGATAGGATGCCAGCCGACGGCGCCTCATCTGAGCGACAACCTCAAGCAGCACCAAGAGCGCCAGATGAGAAGAGTAGCGGTGCTGATGCCGCTAATGATGATGTTGAAGATGGTGGTGCTGATACCACCAATGATGGAGTTCCAGACGACGGTACTGAGGCCGTCGTGATACCAGATGAAGACGGTGGTGCTGTTGCCACCATTTTGGATGCAGAGCCAGAGCGCAGTGCTGATGCTGCGAAGTCAGGTGCAGGTGGTGGTACTGAGGCCACCACATCTACTTTTGTTGAGCTTCCTTCTGTGGTGTTACCACCTTTTGTATCTATGGACTGTGGTAACAACAAAAAGCACAAAAATATGAATAAAGGAAAGGTTTCTGTTTGTGGATCCATATGTGTTGAATGATGATTATTGTATGGATTCAAGTCCTTCACAGGCACAGGGACCTATTCCTAGTCCTCCATCTGAGGAGGCCCCTACTATCCCCTTCCCAGAAGCACTCCGCCGGGCGAAGGGGGACAAAAAAGAAAATCCCAAAAAAGATCAACAGGTAGAATTCAGCAATCAGATGATAGACAGATTCCACATTAAGCTGACTCTACAGGAAGCACTTGAGCACATCCCCCTCTTCAAAAAGAACTTGAAAGAGAAGACTACCGTCCGCAGGAAGAGGAGGAAGCATAGAGATCAGATCCATGTGCTCACTCATTCCACTTGCTGCACTATTCAGAACAAACTGCCAGCCAAGCGACCAGATGCAGGAGCTCTCTATGTCAGATACGAGATTCAGGAGCAGCAGTTTGATCGTACTCTGTTAGACAGCAACTCTTTAATTAACCTTCTTCAGGCAGCCTTACTCGACCGATTCAAGTTTGGTCCTCTTCTTAGGAGCAGGACAGTCCTTCAGTTTGCTGATAGGTCGACTAAGAGGCCGAAGGGATTATTGAAAGACGTGGTCATTACCATTCAGGGCCTGAAATTCCCCGTGGACTTCGTTGTGTTGGACATGGAGATCCCTGAGTCGGTAACCGATGCCCCCATCATACTCGGACGTCCATTCTTGGCCACAGCCAAGGCGGTGACCGATCATGATAGTGGGAAGGTATGTTTTCGCGTAGAGGGCGAAACCATACAAATAGAGACGATCGAGGAAACAAGAGCCAGAAAGCTTGAATGCTCAGAGCAGTCCAGCGAAGCCGTGCACATGACAGAGGAAGAGTTAGACATCCACCAAGAGTGTGACTTTGTGATGACGGATGATGAATCTACCTGGACAGATCCTGTAGCACAGACCCTCGCCTCGCCTACAGAGTCACCATATCTAAAGCTTATGGCAGTCGAGAGCCTGCAGAGCACACCCCTGGACGAGGATACACCTGAGACTGACAGTGTTGGGACGAATGGTGCGGATGATTTTCAATCGTGTTCTTCTACTTCAGATCCCTCGGATTCAGACATTGATTGGGATGATTTTGATGAATATTTGCCGTGTCTGATTCCTTCTGAGCCAACAGCCGTGACAGAGTGTGAGCCAGTACAGTTTATTGATGATACAGCAGGGCTCCCTTTGTCAGAGATTCATGTAGAGCGAGAGTTCTCACATGCAGACCTGGTCGCCTTCACATAGACATATCAGAAGCCAGATCTGTCACCTCCCAGTTGCCCAGAATTGAAACCCCTGACACAGTCGTTGAAGTATAGATTCCTTGCGGATGAGCCAGATATGCACCCAGTCATTATCTCAGCAGGTTTGACTGGAGAACAAGAATCTCGTCTGATGGAGGTTCTTGAAAGAAACCGCAAGGCAATAGGATGGAGTATAGCTGATCTCCAGGGGATTAGTCCGGCTCTGTGCTCCCACCACATCTATCTTGAGGATGATGCTAGGCCGTCGCGTGAGTTCCAGCGACGGCTGAACCCAAATCTTCGAGACGTGGTCATGAAAGAAATATCGAAGTGGTGGAGCGCCGATTTTATCTACCCCATCTCCGACTCCAAGTGGGTTAGTCCATTACATGTGGTACCCAAGAAGACGGGTATCACTACAGTTGTGAATGAGTCTGGAGAAGAGATCGCTACCCGAGTTCCCACTTCTTGGCAGGTCTGTGTGGACTACAGACGATTGAATGAGGCCACCAAGAAGGATCATTTCCCGCTGCCATTCATTGATCAGATTATCGAGCGGCTAGCTGGGAAGAGTCATTACTGCTTTCTTGACGGGTACTCCGGATATAATCAGGTGGCCATTGTGCCCGAAGACCAGGAGAAAACGACATTCACCTGTCCGTTTGGGACTTATGCTTTCAGACGGATGCCCTTTGGTCTATGTAACGCTCCGGCGACATTCCAAAGGTGCATGTTGTCCATTTTCTCGGACATGGTGGGTGACTGTTTGGAGGTCTTCATGGATGACTTCTCGGTCTATGACGACGGGTTCGATGCTTGTCTTGACTGCCTAGACCGTGTGATTCAGCGCTGCATTGAGGTCAACCTTGTATTGTCTTGGGAGAAGAGTCACTTCATGGTGACTCAAGGGACGGTCCTTGGTCATATCGTCTCCAACAGGGGCATGGAGGTCGATCCAGCCAAGGTGGACATCATTAGAAAACTCAATCCACCGTCCAATTTGCGTCAATTGCGGTCTTTTCTGGGGCATGTTGGTTTCTACCGACGGTTCATTCAGGACTTCAGTCCTATTGCCCGACCGCTCACTGATCTGCTGACGAAAGATACCGAGTTCATCGTAAATGATAAGTGTCTTGCGTCTTTTGAGACTCTCAAAAGTATGGTTGTTTCGGCTCCTGTCCTTCAGCCACCCGATTGGTCTCTCCCATTCGAGATCATGACGGATGCTTCAGATTTTGTCGTTGGGGCTGTGCTTGGACAGAGGAGGGATGGATTGTCGTTTGCCATTCACTATGCCAGCCGGACTTTGGATGCCGCTCAGCGGAACTATACTGTGACTGAGAAAGAGATGCTAGTCGTAGTCTTTGCTTTGGATAAGTACAGATCTTATATTCTCGGATCTAGAGTGACTATCTACACAGATCACACCGCCATCCGGTACTTAATGGCAAAGAAGGATGCCAAAGCACGTCTTACCAGATGGATCCTTCTGCTCCAGGAATTTGATATTGATATTAAGGATAAGCCTGGAGTCAAGAATGTGGTGGCGGATCATCTCTCCCGATTGGAGAATCTTGAGGAATCTGAGCCCAGTGCACCTATCACAAAGACGTTTCCCGATGAGGCAATCTTGGCTATCACCTCGCTTCCATGGTACGCCGACATTGTGAACTATCTTGTTGCCAAGACAGTCCTACAAGGTTGGCCCAGGCAGAAACTCGAGACCTTCCTGGCGAAGGCCAAGTTTTACCATTGGGAGGATCCCATCCTTTATCATGAAGGAGGGGACAACATCTGGAGGAGGTACATTCCTCAAGAAGAGCAGCACATCGTCCTCACATACTGCCACAAGCTTGAGGCAGGAGGACATCATTCTGGGAAAAGGACATCACAGAAGGTGATTCAATCCGGCCTTTGGTGGCCTACTCTCTTCAAGGATTCTGATGAGTTCGTGAAGAGATGTACTGACTGTCAGAAGATGGGATCCTGCGGATAGAGAGACATGATGCCCATGCAACCCATTCACTTTTGTGAGGTTTTTGATGCATGGGGGATCGATTTCATGGGCCCATTTCCTAAGAGTCAGGGATTCGAGCACATTTTGCTCGCTGTAGATTACGTCAGTTGATGGGTTGAGGCCATCCCCGCCCGAGCCGCAGATGCTAAAATCGTGTGCAAATTTTTGAGGAAAAATATCATTTCACGGTTCGGGGTACCAAGAGTCTTGATTTCAGACGGGGGGTCTCACTTCATCAATGACAAGGTTAGGGCCCTTGCAGACGAGTTCGGTATTGACCATCGGGTTGCCACACCGTATCACCCTCAGACTAATGGTCTTGCCGAAGTATCGAACCGGGAGATAAAGACTATCCTACGGAAGGTTGTTCGCCAGATCGAAAAGATTGGTCACAACTTTTGGACTCGGTCTTTTGGGCCTATCGGACATCCTTCAAGAATCCATTAGGGACATCTCCCTTTCGTCTCGTCTATGGCAAGCCGTGCCATTTGCCAGTGGAAATCCAGCATAAATCCTTTTGGGCAGTCACTGAGTTACTATTAGATCCCGAGAGTATAGGAGAACAGAGAAGAGCAGAGTTGGCAGCCCTGGAGGAACTGAGAGATACAACCTTTTCCAGCAGCCTACAATACAAGGAAAAAGTGAAGACATGGCACGATTCTCATATCAACCATAACAGTTTGAGCCAGATCAGCGTGTATGGTTGTTTGATTCCAGGCTGAAATTATTCCCAGGGAAATTACAGAGCAAGTGGAAAGGTCCGTATGTGGTCAGGAAGGTACATGACAATGGCAGTATTGACATATCCGAACTGTCATCTTCCTCTACTTTCTGTGTCAATGGTCAACGCTTGAAGCTATATCTAGATCATGATCCGCCGACTATTGATGGTGCCCCCATTCTTTTGGTATGAGATGTGTTCTTTGACTCATATCATCTGCATCTCATACATGTTGATCACTTCCATCTTCCGCTGTACAGATCCATCTATCTATATCACTCTTTCATCTGTTGATTTCTTTTCTTCCTTTCTTCTTTTCTTCTTTTCCTTTTCTATTTTCTTTATCTATCAAAAAGGTGTCGCCCCTTGTTGTCAGTTTTTTGTACTTAGGACGTACTTTGTCCTAAGTATAGGGGGGTGTGCACCCCGAGTTTTTCATTAATTTCGATCCTCTCCATTGTCTCCTCTTCTTGTCTATACTTAGGGATATCTTACCCTAAGTATAGGGGGAGACAAGCTGAGTACGATCTGTTCATTCCCACCCTTGACCCTCCCTGCGTTGTGTACAGTCTGCTATACTTAGGATTATTTGATCCTAAGTATAGGGGAGACAAACAACTTCTCATTTATTGTTTCATTTATTTATTTATTGTTTAGACTTGCCTATACCTAGTACGAGTTATGTCTTCTCTTTTCTCTCCGATCTATGAGGACATAGCTCAAGCTAAGTATAGGGGGGTCGTATATACTGTGTATATACTTTAGCCATAACTCGTACTTTCGTATTTTCCTAATAATCTGGCTAATTATTCTTTAAAATTCATTAAAACCGTAATAAAAAGATGTTATCATTCCTCAAATTCTTTTTGTATTTACTGGTTAATAAATCAGGTGAAAATGTTTCTTGCAAAATGTTTGAAAAATAGTTTGAAAATATTTGTGAACATTTATTGAAAACTATTTTGAAAATATTTTGTTACATGTTTTCAACCTTTGTAAAAATGTGTGATTTGTAAAAATTTGTTTTCTTTGTGTGAAATAAAATGTTTGAAAAATGATTTGCAAATGGTTTGAAAAATGGTTGCAAAAATATTTGAAAAAATCTATATATACTATTTTGAAAACCTTTGCAAAATGATTTTCAAATGTGTGTACATATTTTTAAAAATGTTTGTAAAAACTATTTTGGACTATAGTTTTCAAAAAATTGTGTGAAAAGCTTGTGTCAAATAAGTTTGAGGAATATTTACATCACACCAAAATCCACTATATATATATGTATGTATAAAATTGATCACTTACCCTTGTAAATTCTTAAAATCCACTTCTTGTATATATATGAAGCACTCCCGTGTAAATATTTTAACCCAGCTTTCAGCCAAAATCTTTTTGTTTTCAAAAATCCCAAAAACATTCGCAAAATTAAAATCCAAAAACCTTTGTAAAATCTCTTTTAAAAAACAAAAAAATGCATCTGCATGTGCATCATCATCTTTTCAAAAATCCATAAAAGTTCAAAATCTTAGAAAAATTACATCACAAAAATATTTTCTGCATTGCATTGCATAACATTCGCATTTTTCGGATTGAGTTTGATAGTTGAACAATAAAATCCGGAGATTGGAGCTTGATTGGACCTTAAAATCTACCTAATAACAGGAACCTTATAGGAACTGGGTTTGAGGTACTTCAGGTCTAGTTGGCTTAATTCTTTGAGGATCATGAGACTTAGTTCAATGGATTCTTGACTGCCTAAGTAGAGTATCTCGGAGCACACGCACGACTCTTGTTGATAATGACCTAACTTGGACACCTGCACCTTTCACATGGCTCAACTCAGTTTGAGTGGTGAGGGGATTGGATTTGCCAGTATGAGACGCACACAAATGGAAATATTTGTCCTCCTTTAGGGAGGGAAGTGCACCCCAACCCGTCCAGTGATAAGGAAGTCTAAAGACAGGAGGCTGCGGGTTGCGATAAAGCTTCAAAAGAGGGATAGTCTACTGGCTCAAGAGGAAAAACTCCTTATGTAAATGCTGTTGTGAATAGTATTTCAAAAAAAATGTTCATGCATGTACAAGAATAAAAAGCCTGCAAAGTATGTACAAATGTTGTAAAGTCAATAAGCAAGCTTGAGTTCCAAAGTCAAATATGTGAGCCTGCAGCAGGATGACTTGACTACACTGGTCTTGCATCCCAGGATAGGTAGCTACACTGGCTACCGTCCATTCTTCTCTTCACCCCCTCCTCTTGAGCTGGTTGCCACTTGAACTTAGAAGGGAATACCCCGCTCCTCGAGGATGGAGTTGTTGGATTGGGGAATCATTAGTTTGTCGTACTGGAGAAGTCAGTTTCTTTGTCATTTCAGTTGGGGAGAGCCACCATCACTTACACTGTACGAGTCAGACTCATAGTCGTAAGAGTTTGCGTATGAATTGAGATATTTCTGACCTAGCTATTAAGGAGACTTGAGCAGAGTTTTGTGATTCTCAAGGACTGTTGGATTTCAGATTCGGTTCTCATTAAGGTTCCGCCCGCACTAAAATTCCAAAGGTCCGACTTAAGCTCCAAACTTTGATTTTGTGAAGACAAGTTTGATAATTAAACTAAATCCAAGTTCTTCTTTTTCTTTTCTTTCTTTTTCTTTTTGTACTTATTGCATAAGTGTTTGCTCGGGACTAGCAAAGGTAAAGTATAGGGGGATGATGAATCCACATTTCATCATCTTTATTCTATCATTTTGACCTCAAAAACCCTAGCAAATGCCTGTAAATAGCATTAAATAGAGCATATTAGCATTCAAGCATGTGCATGTAATTAGTGTATAAAATACTGTAATTAAAACCAAAATTATAGAATAAATAAAATAAAAGAAAAAGAATAAAATATTGTAAATATTTTATGACCCGAAACCCTGAGACCTAGGCATCTTGATGAATAGGTCGACCAGGAATAAAGTAGAGGGAGATAAGGGCCAAATACAATACATATTCCATTCACTCTTTATTCATTTTGGGACCTATTTTTTGTTCTACTTTTTATACATCAAATAAAGAAACTTTGTACATGAAAGTTGTAGATAAATAAATAAAGAAAAATACAAAATTGATTTCACTGAAAAATCATTTACAGATAAAAAGTTATGGTCTGAATAAAATTCCAGAATCCCAACTTCCCAGACCTGTATCTTACAGATGAAAACTCCAAATGCAGCAAACTCACTTTAATTGTATATAGAATAAAATAAGCTATTTAATGGTGGTGGTTTCGCATTTGGCGGAGCTACGGTTTGAAAGTTGAGTTTTGGACCCACTTGTATACTTGTACAGATTAAAATATTCAATTTATTATTTATTCATTATTGTTGTATTTTTATATTTTTATAATTTTGTAAATATTACTTATACTAAGTTTGTATATTAAAATCAGAAGAAAAATTTAAATTAAACTCAAAATAAAATACATGTATATATGATACATAGGTGTACTACTTATACTAATACATATATAAATTATACTTTTATTTTATTAAATATAAAAACTACATCAGAAAATTAAAATAAAAATATATTTATGTATATAAAAGTATTTTACAAATATATAAAATAATAAATAAAAATAAATAACTTAAAATCACAAAATAAAAATCAATTAATAAAATATATAGGTAATATACCTATATAGGGTATAAAAAGCCACTTGTAAAAATATAACTCATAAAAATAATTAAAATTCAGAATAAAATACTACATAAAATAATAAATATTTTTTATTTAATAACCTAATTAAAATAATATCGTTTACTATTTTTTATTGATTTTACAAGGGATTTTTCCTGGTTGGTCCACGTCGACCAACCAAGTTGGTCTGACAGTTGACCCCGGTCAACTGTCTGACCTACTCCCTCAGCCATTGTCAGAGCCTCGGTTTTCGCCATTTTTGTCGATTTTTCCAGGCCGATTCTTGCACTTTCCGTGTAGCAATCTTCAGAGCTTTTGACCCTCAATCTTTGGTCTTTCACGCCCAGTGATTCGCTCAAGGATTGGAGCATCGTGTCGCCCAATGGACCTCGTCCTTTGGAGCGTCCCAATCGCTGGATCAAACCAAATATTTGAACACCCGACCTCCATTCAAAAATTGAACCCCATTCTTGGTCCCTCTCGTGCCCCTTCAACTCAATCGAGTCCTGGAGGTGACACCTCCAGGATTAGCTCTTCAAGGAGGCTGAGCAGCGCGGATCTGGGCGTTCCACCAACCTCCGACCAACCACCGTCGAGGTACCTTTAACCTCGGGCCCCAGGCCCTTGAGGTGTTTGTTTACTCTTGAATTCTCTCGCATTCATCTCACCATAGCCTTAGGATAAAAAACCCTCTAAAAATTATTACGTTCATCGATCAAATCGCATCTTCAATTCACCTCGTCGGAGCGCACCTCCGGCCGAGCGCCACCCTGTTGATTCCCTCCGCCATTCATCGTCCACGGAGCCTAGGCATATTGCCCTAGACTCCATCACCTTTTTCTTGCAGGTACGCGTACTCGAACGACCACCTGGGAGCATTTCTGCTCTCGCCGGAGGTACCTGGAGCTTCAGAGCTCCGCCGCCGTCGTAGGCGAGGATCAACGCTCCTCCGGCCATTTTGAAGCTCCCCGCACCTGGAGATCGCCTGCAGGAAGAGATCTGGGCCATTTTGAGCTCTAAACGCCGACGAAGGAGGGCAGGGGAGGTCGCGGGAGCTCGTCGTCGCTGGCCTTCTTCCGTGTTCTTCCTCCAGGCCTTTCAGCCGTCCGATCAAGGGAGTCTCCCAGATCCATCGCCCACTGTTCGATCCTGTCACGCTCCAGCCGTCCGATCGTCATCACTGATGAATCTCGGATTCATCACTCTAAGTCTCATTAATTAAGCTCAGATCCCTCAAAATCAACAGCATTTCTGCATTTATTCTGCATAATTAGCATTCATGCATGATTTCATAAGAATTGTATTTTAGCATTAATTTCTGCACAAAATAAGAAGCCAAAAACCCAAGCCAAAGTTGGCCTATAAATAGCCTAACTTCCCCCATTTTTAAATCCTTCATGCTAACTCCGAATGACACAAAACCACATCCATTGTGTGCACATCACTAACAAGAATAAATAAAAAATACAAAAAAATCACTAACCCTGTTAAGTGGACCAAAAACCCAAGCCCCTAGTTTCAGGATTTTCGGACTAAAAGCCACATATCTTCCCCATCCAGTGTCCGATTTGATCCTACTCACTTTTGAACTAATGCACATTCAATTACCTTCAAAACAAGACCAAGTTCAAGGAATCGGAGCTCGTATGTAAAAGTTGGGTTTTGGGCCTCTTTTGTACATTGTATATTTTAGCGGTTTTCTGACCTATATTTTATGTATATATTTTTTTAATTAATAAAAATCCAAAAAATTAGATTTAGATGTCTTTTATTTATCTCTGATTTGTCCTTATTTTTCTGGATTTTTATCTTGTTTGAAAATGACAAAAAAATAGAAACCTAAAAATCAAGGTATTTTATGTACGTGGGATACCCCAAAAATTCACTTTTTACATTTGATCGATTTTGGTTTTGTTGTCTTCATGAAAGTTGTAGATCTCGTTGAGGCAAGCATTTTTCGTGAAGGAACTTTTTCAATTCGAGGTCATTTACTATTTTTTATCGATTTTACAAAGGTTTTATTCGCGGATTTTTCTGGTGCTGACACGTGGTAGCCCCAGAGGCCGCCACGTGTTAGCGGTTTTTGGGCTCTTTTATTATTCATTTTTATAAAAAAATTAATAAAAAAAATAAAAAATAATGAATCCAGGCACGTGCGTCGCACGTGCCTCCCAGGCACGTGCTCCGTACGTGCCTCGCGCCCTCATCTTCCTTTCACCCCCTCGCCACGTGGCGTAGCCCCGGTCGTTCGATCGGGCACTGATCGAACGGTCCACGCACGTCGTCTTCAACCTCCCGCGCCCCCCTCCGAAACCGCCGCACCTGCTCTCCGTAACCTCCGCCCCGACCTCGCAATGGCCAACGCACCCCCGAGTTCTCCTCCGTTATCCTCGCACCCACGACGTTCTCGTCAGCCGCCAACCGCCTCCGTAAAGCCCTCCGCTCTCATCCTATTTAAGATCCCCGATGCACCTCTGCCCCAACATCCGTCGTTCACCCCGAGGACCTCATCGGAAGTGATAGCCCGTACTCCTCCACCGGCGTGATCCGAGGCTGTCTCCCTCGTCGCAGCAACTTCTCAAGGCGCTGCTCTTGCTCCGGCCACTCGCCGTCGAGCCCCCTTCTCTCCCAGGTTCTCTCTCTCTTTCTCTCTCTCTCTATCTATCTATCTCTCCGCCTCCGAGCTTCTCGTCGCTCGGAGCTCCGCCTCTCATTCCCGACTCCGAGCTCCGCTCCGCTCAGAGCTACAACCCACGCCATCGAGCATCCCAACTTCACCCGCTCCGCCACCGGTCAACTCCGACACCCATCCCCGACTCCACCCTCGCACGCCAACCCGCTTCGCCATCCTCATCTTCCCCAGTCACCAGGAGATGCTTCGACCATGCCATCGCCGCCGACTTCATCCACTTCCCCGACGTCCGTCGCCGGGTGTCGGCCATTGGATCCACCGACTCCGCCCCCAACGACGACCGCATCAACTCCATTTACGACCTTCATCTCCGCCTTCGACTTCGACCAACGCAAACGCCTCCAGCTTCGTCAACAACAAACGCCCAACACCGCCGCAAATTTCTTCATCGCCACTGCAAGTCTCCACCGAGCGGTCCACCTTCATCGTACGACACCGCTCCTCGGTCATCTTCTCCGACAACACCTTCCAGAGCTCTTCTTCGACACGCTCCTCCACCATCATCACCTTCGCACCCTCGACTACTGCCAGGAGCTTCCGCTCGCTCGCCGGCCAGCCACGACTTCGACCTCTGCCTCGCCGTTCATCATCTCCAGTCGAGGCTGAGCTTCGGCCTCGTCGACCGCCGCATCACCGGGCGCCAGGCCCGAGACCCCAGCACGCACGAAGCACGTGCGTGGGGGACGTCATCAGCACGTCACCCAGGTCACGTGCTCCGCACGTGACCACTGGGCAATTTACAGAGACACCCCTGACTCCTCATATTCGCCAACAAGTCCCTTAGCCAGAGTCACGTGCACAGCACGTGACCTTGGGGAGAAATTACAGAAACGCCCTCCATAGAAGTGGTAATTGCTCTTAGGTCCCCCACTACACTTTTTCTTTATTTATTTTATTTACAATATTTGCATTCGTACCCTTGTATTCCCCTTAGTTTTTGAACCTCTTCTAGACATCATTTTACTTATTTAAAAATAGCATGATGTTCATTTCTTCATTCTCTACATTTTGACATGTTGTGGACATTCATGTGATCAACGATTAATTAATAATTATTTATTCTGTGGAAATTTGCATATTTTGCTCAAGTTGCTCTCTAAAATTCATAATTGATTAATAGTTTCTCTGAAAATTCCCCAAAAATCACATATTGTAGAGATTATTTTGCTTAACATTGTGCCCAAAAATCTTTGCATTTGCATGCATAATTTGCTCTGTAAAAATCATTTTGCATATTTCTTGTTTAATTTTTAATAGGTATTCGATCCCATATTTTCGAGATTTAGGATTTTTCGGAGATCCATCATCTAGAGATAGATCTTTGATAATTTTGTATCTTGAAAATAAGTAGGTTTAATATTTATTATAATTAAATATTGAAAATCAGTTCGTTTGCATTTAAAAATTCATAAAAAAATTCATATTGCATCTAAAAATTCCAAAAATATTACAGTGCATTCATTTCATCATCATTTACATAGTGGCCAAGTTTCGTATTTTTTGGACATCGCTTGATTGAAATTTATATTTTAGTCCCTAAAATAGGACAAAACCGCATCTTGCATCCCTTATTTGTATTAAAAATTCCAAAAAAAAGACCGCCTCGAAAACCGAACACGAAATTGGATAGACACAACTCTAGGTTGTTCCTCTGCCTCCTTGTGATCGACCTTGGGACTTGCCCAAGTAAAATAAACATAAAAACCACTTGCTTGAAATTGATTAAAAATTTGTGGTTATTTCTTGACCGTTTCCGATCGTCGCCTACAACGAACGACTCATTAATTATTTTCACTCACAATAAAAGCAACTATTTAACTCGGCGTTTCCGGACTCGTCAATCACCAAGTCTAATCTCCACCGTCGGAAGCCGAAGCGTCACCGCGCAAGGAGGAGCTGCCACGTGGATAAGTGGCTCGGGCTGCACCGCCGGATCGCGCCCAGCCGCCGACTATTGGATGGGCGTCGCACGTCATCAACGTCCTTCCGCTGTTGGATCTGCCTCGCGAGGGTATTTTGCGTTCAAACCCTCGCGACTTTTTGTATTTAACCATCAGTATTAAAACTTTCATATGCTATTTAAAAACTTTTGTAAATTTTATAATTAGGCCCTTGAATTTTCAACATTTGCGTTTAAGTCCTCGGCCGCGTCACCTCACGTGACATGTTCACGTGAGGTGTGGGATTTTTGTAGAGAGGCCCCCGACCTTTTGGGTATTTCCTTTCAGTACTCTAATTTTTGAATTAAGTGTAAAATTTTTGATATATTTGCATGTAAGCCCCTGAGGTTTTTGAAATTATAGTTGGGTCCTTCCCAAGTGCGTGCAAGTCACGCGCCCTAGTGGATATTTTGCAGGCGTACCCTCCAAGTTTGGATATTTATGATTGGTCCTTTAAATTAAATATTTAATTATAATTTTTGTTGAAAAATTGCATATTTGCCCCTGGATGTTTTGATATTTGCACTTATACCCCTGTCAGGCCATATATTTTTGCTTGCTTTGCCTTATTTATTTCTCGCATCATATAAACTCCAAAAATTACCAAAAAATGCACATAGGCTTCTGTAAACTTGCACTTCCACGCCCTATTTTTGCATTTTATTGTTGTTGCAGTTTATATTTATTAAAAATTTAAAAAAACACATTTTAGCTACTGTCTAGCTCAGAAAATACCAAAAAAATATTAAAACACCTAGAAAAATTCCAAAAAAAATCACCTACTGTCTATTTTAGCCTATTTTAGTGTCAATCCAAAAACCACTAAAAATCTCAAAAGAAAAACCTTAAAAATTAGAAAATACCTAAAAACTTCAAAAAATCTAAAAAATTCTAGAAAAAACTAAAAAATGCAAACTCACGTTCAATAGGTTCCCTATTTTATTCTCTTTATTTTAAATTTAGTTTGGAAAAATTTTGTGGCTGTTTGATATTTTTCATTCTTATTTTACCTTCAGCAAGAACATTAATCCACTGTTTTCCTTATTTTGACTTTTAAAAATACAAAAACATTTTGAAAAATACCCAAAAATCACAAAAACAGTAAAAAAATCATAAAAGACCAAAATATTTTATTTCTGAATTTTTGACTATTTTTGCATATTTTTATTAATACTCTACCTCCTCCTTTCTTATATTTTATATATATTCCAATATTGAAAAAGAGAATTAAAAAATATAAAATATAAAAAGAAAATATAAAATCAGAAAATTAAAAATCAAAATACAAAATTAAAAATTAAATAAAAAATTAAAAACCCACAAAAACATTTACATTTGCATAGTGTAGACAATTACATCACATTCACATACACACACACCTGTTTGATCTACCCTGCCTTGCTCCCTATGTTCGAACTCTCTACGTACTTGCTTCTATACATCATTTATGTAGAGTTAAAAATAAATTTTAGCTCCACCATTTGCTTGTCATTTCTTGATATCTATTGTATGGGTTAATTGTTGATTAAATACGAGGGTCATTGAGGATCGCCGCAGCGACACGGTTGTCTCCGCCTTGTGTGAGATAATTAGACCCCTTGATTTTCGTGTATATCTTCGGGCTTCGGGTCGGGCTCTACTCAGCCCGAACCCGGCCCGTTTTAGTAATGGGCTCTTTTTTGGGACCCGAGCCCGGCCCAAATTTAAATAGATTCAGGTCCAGGTTCGGGTCGGGCTTCACGGGATGGGTTGCGGTCCGGGTCGGGCTAGCCCGACCCAATGCTGAACCCTAGCGGTTGAGGTGGACTAGTGCATGTGTACCATGTCCAAGTTGATTTTGATCAATGCATAAAATGAAATGAAAATAGATAAAAAAAAATAACAAATGATCTCAAAATGCAAAAATGCCCAAAATGAAAAATGTTACCTAAATGCATACTACAATGTTCATGAATGACTCAAATGTAAATGAACTCAACTGTGCAATATATGGATTTTTTTAATGATCTTATGTGTATATAAAATACATTTTTTTAGTTTTGTAATGTTTATTGGATTTTCTGTAGACGAATAATGTATTAAAAAAACAAATATAATGTGAAATAATGTAGTGGATACGAATGTATTTTTTTATTTTTATGAGTTAAGAAAAGGTCAGAATAAATGAATGGTATGAAGCATATATAGGTGAATTAGGTTGGTGAGCTTAAGGCAGAATTTGTATTTTCCTTTACTTTTCTGATTTTTTTATTTTTATTTTTATGTAATTATTTTAAAATTGATTAAATATAAATGAAAAAAATAAATAAATAAGAGTTGAATATGTACATGAAATAACATTTCAAAGTTCAGTAAATACATACAATATATAGTGAGGTCCCAAAATCCAAATTTCACAAATGAACTCAGATTCTTTTGAATTTGATCTTGATTTATAGATAATTGAATGCACATTAAGTAAAAAGTGAGTAAAGTGAAACTGAACATTGTATGTGAGAGATATCATCATTTACGATTTTTTATCCTGTAATTATGGGCATGGGTTTATTTCACATATATACATGTTAGTCTTTTCTAAGATTTTACATTGATTAATATTAATGATGCACACAACGAAGTTGGGTTTATGTTAATTGGAGTTACTATGAACTAAATAAAATAGGTAAATTTAGATGAAATATACATAAGTTAATATAAATGATGAATGAAATGCTAATTTGTGCAAATTATTTACAAGTGCATGAATGTTATTTATGAGATATAAACGCATGAATGCATCTAATTACTCGGAACAAAGCTCCATTTTCAGCTAATTAGAATGATGAATCACATATTCATCAATGATGTCTGGTCATGGCTTTAGTTTTATAAATATATGGATCTTCTATCATGTTCATAAAATTGAAAGCTTGCGGAGCATGTGCCTAAAGTAACCTTATAAGGAGCGTGTTTACTACTATTTTGATATGTTTACTTTTAATTTGACGGACATCAAGGGCACTGTGTTAGCTTAAGAAACGCCCAAAACATACATATGAGATTAATCTAAAAATTACAAGCTTAGGAAACAATTTAGTATACTTAGTGTTTCGATTTTTCACGGAGATTATTTTTGGTATCTTTTTATGCAAAGATGAAAGGAGAAACAAATGCAAAGAACTTGGTTATTAAGGAAAACAAGAAAACCTAACCAATTAAATTTAAATATAAAATCAATTTAATTAGTCAAAACTTCATTTTCATGTGAACCTTATGCGATATGAAATTTGGCACTCAAACAATATCAAAAAATTATAAAACTTAGTTAGAAATTAAAACATGATGAAATGCAATTACTTTGATCTTTTAGAATGTTTGGATTATATATTATTTTTTTATGAATTTTAAGAGAAGGAGAATGATTTTTGGTACTTTATTTCTAATAAATCCATAATGTCAATTCATATCAAACCTAAAATATCCCAAGGGTAATTTTCAATGATGAATAAAGGAGTTGAGTTTGTGGGAAAATATTTTGTGGATTAAATTAAAAATAAAAAATAGAAATCACTCTACAAATATATTAGGCAATAGATATGTATTTAAGACTGAGAATTTTTGGATCAGAGGATGATTTTAAAATGAATTCAAATCTTAAATAAACAAAATATCATAGATTTTCACTCCTTGATTTAGTAAGTCAATCAATCATAGTAAAATTATAGATAAAACTTTACATGATAGAGAATAATGTGCTTAACAAGTGATAATTTTACTTTTGCAAAAGCATGAAAGATAGAAGTCTGAAACAATGATCAAACACATGTTCTTGATTGAAATATGCAAAAGAAAACAAGTTGAGAGAATGTGAATAGGGGCTTCTTGTAATTACCCAGCATATATGGGGTCGCCTGCAATTCTTCTAGTGGCCAACGTGTCAGTCCCTGAGAGCATGGATGGACAAGGGAAATTGACGCAGATGCCATAGAATTGAAGTATATCCTTGCTATTTCCTTGAATGAGTGATATTAGAGGTGCTATGGATCGGACAAAATCCGTAATCCGATCCAATCCGATGTTATAAAATTGGATTGGCTTGATTTTATCATTTTAAACGGATCGGATAGGATTGGAATTTTTAAAATTCGTTAAAGTATGGATTCGATCGGATCATTATCAAAATCCTATCCGAGCCAATCCGTTAATCCGTTAACATGTATTTATATATTTACATATATAAATATAATACATGCATAATATCGATTTTCACTCAACCGTAATTTCCCATGAGCTATAGTCAATGTCATTCATCGCATATTTGTTGGATACAAGTCCTACTACCACCCCCATCTCTTTCTCTTGAAAATCAAATGCTATCTCAGAAATAATAAAATATGATTATAGCTTGTAATGTTGTGAACCTCCTTTGGCCATTGCCCTCCAATTCCCTCTCCCTCTCATTTCACTCTCAATCACCAACATCTAACTATTAGTTCCCTCTCCCACTCTGCCCAATTTGATGGCCCCCCTCCTACACAAGATTGTCCCCCCTTTAGTACAACGTCATCGTCCTCCCTTATGATATCGCCACATGTCTCACACAATGTCATCCCTCTCTAATGCGATACCATCTGCCCTGAGCGCGGTGTAACTTGGTTGATCTCCGCTAAAAGAAAATAGATTTGGATAGTTGCTTAGTACATGCATTTTAATTCTTGGTCTTTTTGCATGTTCCAGCTTGCAACCTTACCCGTGTATGAAATTAGATCAGTTATATATTGAGATGTACCATACCATCTAAGTACAAACAAGTATCTTTGAAATCTTTTCCTTTTAAATTGTATACGAATTTGATTCATATTTTCAGAAAAAATACATATTTTGACTAAAGGTACTAATCAGACAAATAAATTCCATTTCAAGTCTATTATAAATGAGAGGATGGTGTCTAATTGATGGGTTATATTAACTTGATTTTGTCTTGGATAACCAATCGAATGTGAATGTTTTATGATTTTTGTATGTTGATGATATGTTATAGTGCCTTGAAAGGTGTTCTTGGGAGTGTTTTGATTTTGACATAGTTTTAGTCTAAACTCACCATGATCTCATCAATATCTATACAAAGAAATCGTACTTTTTGTTATCTAACTAGTTATCCATATTTGGTAACTTGCATACTTCATATTTGAATCATATGTTGGAAATCATTTACAAATAAACATACTAATGCATCATTAATAAAAAAGAAACTTAGATACCAAATTCAATATAATCCTTTAGCTTTATCGTGTAGTCTTTAATTTATTAGAATAGATTAATGGAGTCCTTCAACTTTAATTTGATTGTGTACTATTTAAATATTCTTTTCAATATATCTATCTATATTATCAATTTTGAAGACATAATTCAAAAGTCGAAGGCTAATACACTATAAAAACAAACATTACTGGGTAAACTACCAAGCAGAAATATGTAACTATAAAAAAATCCGATCCAATCCGTAATAGGATGGATTGGATTGGTTTGCATTCCAAAAATTGATGGATTGGATTGGAAAATATTAAAATTGGTTAATGTTGGATTGGACACGGATTAGGCTAAAATCCGATCCAATTTGATCCATGTGCACCCCTAAGTGATATCTTTCACGTGCTTGGAATTTGCATCTAATGGTTGTGCAATTAGTCTTTGTGCTGCTCTACATATCTACGGTTGTGGAGCTTCGCCCTTTTGGATGGGAAGCTTCTCGTGATGTTCGAGCCTGCTCCGATGATGGATACCAACTCAAGGTGGGTGTCCAGCAGGAGATCTGAAGGTGACGAGTTATTTCTACGAGGGTGAATTTAGGGGCTTAGGGCTATGTTTAGGGTTGGGCATGGGCCGGGCTCGGGCCGGGTTCGCCTTGGCCCGGCCCAAGCCCATTTTAGAATATGGGCTAACGGTTCGGGCCTAGGCCCATTTTATTTTCAAAAATTAGGCCCAAGCCCAAACCCGGCCCAAACAAAATGGGTCGGGTTCGGGTCGGGCCGGCCCAATTTAACACCTATGTATACCAATATCATGTCTTCCATTCTTTTTGCATTTGTGTGGTTGTTTCTTATGCATGTGTGCATGTTTAAAACTATAAAGCATGCTAACTAATTTGTGATTTTAACATTAGTTGTATGTTGGAAATACAAATGTGGTAAAAATATGGCGACTTAAACCACCATTCAGTTCACCAGTACATATTCTATTGTAGATGCGGGCACTATGACCCAATACAGATTGGTTACTTGCAGTTGTACATGTTGTAACACTTGAGGACACAGATTCCATTCTTGTATATTAATGTAATAATCTTGTATATTAATGTAATAATATCCTCAATCCACTAATGGATATGATTATTAATATGTCTAAGCATTTATTCTACACTCGAATAAGGATATTAAAGTTAGAACATGGTATTTGAAATGAGCATGAATATAATTGATATAATTATACCGTACTAGATATGAATATACTTGCTTTAGAATGGGTCGGGCTATCGGGCTAACGGGTTTGGGCCTTCTCAGGCCCAAACCCGGCCCGATAATCAATATGGGCTCATTTTAGGGCCCACGGCCCGCCCATTAAATTTCGAGTTCGGGTTTGGGTCAGGTTAAACGGGTAGGGTTTTGGGTCGGGTCGGGTCGGGTCGGCCCAACCCAATGCCCAACCCTAGCTATGTTGTTGAGAACAAGAAGAGCCCGTTCGGTTGGGGGGTTACCCCCCAATTTGGGCGGGTTACCCCCAAACCCCACATTTCTAACCCACTAGTGGGGCCCACTCCCTTCACATCAAAAAAATATATATTATACTATCATATCATCTAAAAATCATAAAATACTCAACTTCTACTCACTATTCCAAACTTAAATACAATCACATCACAACAACTATCCACTTTTTCAAATTCAATACAATCATATTATAATAACTACCAACTTTTTCAAATTTCAATACAACCACATCACACAACCCCTCCCAACCCTTAACCCACCAACCAAATATACCAACACAAAAACGGATTATCTACCCCTAGATAACCCACCAAACAAATGCACCCGAAAAGATCGGGTGCTGATGGTTGCTCAAGGTTGACGTTTTGTCTCACCAAGACACAGAGTGCGGTGAAACCACGATCAAACTCCTATGAAAATACGGCAGAGGATGTTGCGTGTTTTGGCCAGCGAGCACTTCCACTCTTCACGGTGGACAAGAAGCGGAGGGAGGTATTGCTTCGTGGTAACCGAATCCGAATTCAACGAGGTTGAATCGTGCTTCGTCTTTGTCTTAAGGTTTGAAGATCGACTCAAGGGTTGTTTGTCGTTGGGGACTCTTGTTTGCAGTGGTTATTTGATGAGAACAGGGAAGGCTTCGTTGAACTTCGATCGATGATTAGTATGTAGAGGAACGATGATTCGTAGGCGTTGAACGGTGCATTGATGGAGTTACTAAGATGACCTGCGACAGGAAAATAAGGTTCGAGTCCCTTGACTCGACTTGGAGTATGTGATGCGAGAGGGAAGAGGAGTAGGAGACCGGAGGTCCGGAAATGGTGAATATATGGTAGAGGAGTAGGTGGAAAGGGTTTTGTTGGGCGAGAACGGTTGGGTTTCAGAGATGGAGTGGAGGTCGTGGGGGTCGTCTACGATTAAAAGGCAAGGGCTAAAGCTTCGGGTGGTTGTTGACGACGAGGGATGAGGGGGGAATGGGTGGTTCTCGGTTGTAGAATGTGTGGTGTTTGAGGAATTTGACCCGCTAGTCAATATTCCTTGAACTCCTATTGTAAAACCCCATAAAAAGTCCCATACCGTGGAAACAAGGAATTTTCGGGTGGGATAAAAGTGAGGAGGTTACTACCTAGCAACCTGGCTTATGCATTTTGGGGGTGGTTAATCGGGACCGTATGGGCCCGATCTCAAGAGGTTGTCAGGGCTAGTAATGCTTCGTTAACGGACCAGGGACCTAAGCTCGGGACGTTACAAATGATATCAGAGCCGAACATCCTCTGACAGTGGAAAGGGCTACCCGAGAGGTGGAGCCGCCCCTACAAGAGGTTGGAGGAAATGGCTACCCGGAGCGTGCAGCCGCCACTGTCACTGGGAAGAAGTGATGTGCCATGTCGCAACGAGGACGTATGGGCCCGATCTCAAGAGGTTTTCAGGGCTAGTAATGCTCCGTTAACGGACCGGGGACCTAAGCTCGGGACGTTACAAATGGTATCAGAGCCGAACATCCTCTGACAGTGGAAAGGGCTACCCGAGAGGTGGAGCCGCCCCTACAAGAGGTTGGAGGAAATGGCTACCCGGAGCGTGCAGCCGCCACTGTCACCGGGAAGAAGTGATGTGCCATGTCGCAACGAGGACGTTGCGAATATAAGTGGGGGAGATTGTAAAACCCCATAAAAAATCCCATACTGTGGAAACAAGGAATTTCCGGGTGGGATAAAAGTGAGGAGGTTACTACCTAGCAACCTGGCTTAAGCATTTTGGGGGTGGTTAATCAGGACCGTATGGGCCCGATTCCAAGAGGTTGTTAGGGCCAGTAATGCTCCGTTAACGGACCGATGACCTAAGCCTGAGACGTTACACCTATTGGTTGAGATGGGAGTGGGTGTGATGGTCATATGAGGAGACTTTGAGGTAGAGGGCGGGGGTGAATGAAATGGAGCCAAGTAGTCGTTACCAACAAAAAATGTTGACTAAAGGAATAAAGGAGAGAAATACATATAAAAAATAAAAATAAAAATAAAAAATGATAAATATAAAAATGTAGATATAAAAAAGATCTACCTTTCATAAGAAGACCCTAAAACAAATATAAAAATTATATACATAATAAGAATTTTAGAGGGTATTTTAATGGATTAACACACCAAAATTTTTTATTATTTTATATTTCCTTTAGGGGTCGTTGGGCTAATGGGGTAAACACCCTTTGGGGTGGTTTACCCCCCTTAGCCCATATTTTCTCCCTCCATGTGGGTCCCACTTTTTATCTTTTCAAAAAAATTAAATAAATCAATTCTCCATCATCAATTCCATAAAAAAATAATATACTATACCATCATATCATATAAAAATTATAAACTACTCCACTTCTACTCACTTTTTCAAACTCCAATACAATCATATCACAATAAACCCACTTCTAACCCACTCCTAGTTTAACCCTCTATCCAAACACCAAAACCCAAAAATGGGTTACCTGCAACCAGTTTAACCCACCTAAACCCACTATCCAAACACACCTTAATTTTTTATAAAAAATATTTACAAACAAAATATTATAAATAAAACAAAACAAAAATCTATTTTTTGGATTTTTAATAATTAAAAAAATGAAATAAACATAAAAAGATGAAGAAATATCCCTTCATCTTAAAAAATAGACATTCGTGGAACCGATGCATATAAATTTACATGCACCTTGGTGTAAGCTCCCCAACCTCATAAAAGAGGTCAAAATTAGTTAGTCTGAATTTATCAAAAATAAGTGAAGATCGAGTTATTTACGGCTAAGAAGATCAGTTGATGTACCGGTTAGGAGATGCGAGTGTTGGGATGTTGAGCCGGCTAAGAGAGGGCGGGGACGGCCCAAGAAGTGTTGGAAAGAGACCATACGAAGGGATCTTTGTTTTGTGAATATAAGTTCGGGATTGACCCAAGATAGATCTGAATGGAGGCGAAGAATCCATGTAGCCGACCCTACTTAATTGTGGGAAAAGGTTTTGTTGTTGTTGTTGTTGAAGTGAAGATCGGGTTATTTATATGTGATTATTTGCAAATATTTTCCACTTTTTATTTATTCATAAATGCATGCTAATTTATGTGAATTATTTACATATGCACGCATGTTAATTATGCAATTTAAACTACTAGGTGCAGCTAAATATTCAGGAACAAAGTTCTAATTTCAGTTATTAGAGTAATAAATCACATATTCATCAATGAGGGTGATTACAATTCCACATATCAAGCATACACATGAGGGTGATAACAATTCCAACAAATCCAAAATCAAACATATGCAAACACAAAACATATGGAGAGTCTCGTTCCAAAACTGAACAACACCTAGTTGAACCAAAACCACTTGAGCATGTTAACAATTCCTCATAAGAATGAGTTTTAAAAGATATGATAACATAATTTTCATATTCACTAATATTTTTATATGCATTCATATTTATAATTAAAAATGAATAAAGACGTGATAGCACCATTTTTTGTATCTGCATCCATTCATTTGCATCTCTATTGAATGGGACTACTGGATTGGTGGATGAGAAAAATGGTTATCATAAGGTTAGGTAATGGATCAAGCTTCTCCTACAACAATCGTCCCCTCCCAATCAACCCCTTCCGAGCAAGAAACCCCTCCCGATAGCCACCCCCACCCCCCCACACCCACCCATCGTCCCTCCCAATCAGCCCGTCTTGATACTATCTGTAGCACCCCAAACATAGTACCACATCTAGTAATCACAAAGTATGGATGTAGCTTATAAGTAGTGGGGGCTACTGCTAAACAACATGGTCTTAAGCATTTTGGGTTGTAGTCAAGTGCTTCAATTAGGCCCAAGACCAACATGTTGACCGGACTAGTAATCTCCTATAACGGACGGAGCTTAGGACTTGAGATGTTACGGATGGTATCAGAGCCAGGTTCTCTCTAATAGCAGAAAGGGCTTCCCAAGAGGAAAGAGCCACCCCTACCATAGAGATAAGAGGAAAGAGCTACCCAAGAGGTGAAGCCACCATTGTTATTGGAAATAGGTCATGAGCCATTGCGCAATGAGGATATTGCAGTTATAATTGGGGGTGATTATAGCAACCCGAGCATAGTACCACATCTAGTTATCACATGGTGTAATAGTAGCTTATAAGTAGTGGGGGCTACTACTAAACAACATGGGCTTAAGAATTTTGGGTCGTGGTCATAGGCTTTAGTTGGGCCCAGACCCAATAGGTTATCTGGGTCTTTATTCCCCAATAACGGACCATGCCTAAGGCCCGGGATGTTACACTATTCCCCCTCCCACCCCACCCCCCATCCAGTTCCAGCGCCCAGTACCCAAATCACTCCCCATCCCAGTTCCAGCTTCCTGGTTCCAGCCCTATCCCTATCTCCCAAAATCTCCACCACCACCGCACCCCCTCCCAGTTCCCGGTTACAACCCTAATGCCCCCCTTCGAAATCCTGTGCACCCTAATTCTAGTGCAACCCCATTTCCAGTACAACCCTATAAAGGTACCTCACACTCCACCAAACCCAAATAGATACATCAGCACCACCACCCAATCTCTCCTCGGTCTAACAAACCCCACAGATTTTGATATTATCTAATCAGTTCCTTCTAGGTCGTTATATATTTCTACATCAAGCATGACACCTTAGTCAGATATGTTTTAGTCAGAAGTGGCATCCTATGGAGATGATGGAGGGAGCAATCGACTACCCTCTTTTGGCTCGATCCCCGAGTTGGACGAGACCAACTATTCCAAATGGTCCCAAATGTTCCCCATGATTGTATGTGGATACGACAAGGAATATATTCTAGTAGAGCCAGAACCTACTGAAAAGATAGGAAAATACATCACTTGAACATAAGATGATGGGATGGTCAGCTCATGGATCATGGTCAACATCATCGTAGGATTGCGAATGAGCTTGTGTACCACCACACAGTGAATGACATGTGGACTTCCATTCAAGCAACATATAGCCTGGAGAAGAATTCGAGCAGAATGTATCGGACGTATTTCGACATGTTGAATATGAAGCAAGCAAGCCATCCACTAGCTGAGTAGTTCTCTCTCTTAAAATCCTCATTTGAATGTTGTAATGCATGGGTTTCAGGGTGCACCTGCCCTATACAGAAGTTACATCGCTAGCATATGGCTATCCTTTCTAGCTAGACGTGATCCATGCTATGTTGCAGCTTGCGATCAGATGATCACTATTGTGGTTCTTCCCACTATTGAAGAAGCCAATAGTACCCTCAGTTGCCTTGTTGTTCCTATTACTGGAACTCCTATAGAGGTTCAGGGATAGATCTCTGCACTGGTTGCGCCTTCCAGGTGAGGAGGTCATGGTTCATTCAGAGGTTGTAGTCATACTCGCTTTGGAACCGAACAAGGTCGCATCACCATTCAATGTATCTACTACCACAAATATGGATACATAGAGGCCATCTATTATATCAAACAGTGTGTTGGCTCCTTTTTTTTCGAGGAGCTACTGAGGGAGATGATCCGCATGTCGAAGTTCCTTGGAGGGACTTCAAATATCTGATGCAGCACCTGAACAAGCTCCACTTGAGCGAATCTTCTCACTCCCACCAGAGTGATACTCCAGAGACTACAACAGCCGCTCGTATAAGTATCTATGTTGCTTCCGCAAGTAAGTTTGTGAAAACAGATTGGCGGATTGATGCATGTGCCTCCACTCACCTTTATGGAGAACCTACCCTCCTACATAATATGCGAAATGTCCCATCCGGACGAACTGTTTAGGTTGCTGACGACGGGTTTTCTCCTATAGAGGGAAAAGGTGATGTTCATCTCACTCCTAACACAAGCTCATTGATGTTTTATTTATCTCAGAATTTCCCATCAGTCTACTTTCTATTCGTTAGATTTCCAAGGAGCTCAACTGTCGATCGATATTTTACGCAGTTTCGTATATTGTTTAGAATATATTAGCTAGTAGGATTATCAGTGTGGGTTGTGAAGAAAGGGGTGTCTATTATTAGTGTGGACCATGAAGAAGGGGGAAAAGGTGATGTTCATCTCACTCCTAACACAAGCTCATTGATGTTTTATTTATCTCAGAATATATTGACTAGGAGGCATACTCTGGGATTTCTTTTTCAGCATCCTCAGGTGCACTCTAGCACCAAAGTTTGGGTCACCCATCGTTACGGAAGTGTTGTCATGTTCTTCCCCAGCTTCCTCCCACTCCTAGCCTAGAGTGTGGGACATGCCAACTAGGGAAGTATCACAGGAATATCCATTCTGTTAGTCTTTTTGAGCTTGTTCATCTAGATGTTTGGGGATCCAGTCGATATCTTGATCGTTTGGGAAACAGATATTATTTGGTTATAATAAATTATTTTGCTTGGTTTCATGCACCTTCTTAGATGTTTGTTCCATTATTATTTATTTTATGAATGCAATAAAGATTCAATTTGGTACAACTATCAAGATTCTCATTTCTAATAGTACAAGGGAGTTTCTCTTCTGACATGCAATCATTATTCTCCAAGGTGTTTGGGTGCATAGCCTTTGATCATATTCTTGGTTCGAGAAGGGACAAACTTACGACCATAGCGATAAAATTGTTTTCCTAGTATATGCCAGGAATCGGAAAGAGTATAGATACTACAACCTTCACTCCAGAAAGCATTATATCATTACAGATGTCACTTTATTTGAGCCTCTTCCATACTACTCTAGGTCAGGTACTCATGTTCCTCCACCGCCCACCTACACTACCCCACTTCCTGTCAATGTTACGCGGGATGATTTTTACAAGACTATTACTCCGTAGGGACACAACCCTTCTTAGCCAGCGATATCTCCTCAGGTATGTCCTTTGATTGAGTCTTGACAAACTAATATCCATGTTATATCCATGGATACAAAAACAGATGACGACTTAAAAATTGCCCTTGTTAACTACGCCGACGTGTAGTCAGGCAAATAGAGATACATAAAAATGATCAGATTGAGAAATTGATATGAATAATTAAATCTCGGGATCAAATTATTTCTTTTACTTGGGTAAGTCATATGGTCGAACTCGGGGAGGTATACAAGGGTCTAAAAATAATGTTCAAATAATTTGAAAATTATGTTTTCAGAGAGATGAATATTTTTTTATTTTTTTTGTTTTTTTTAGATTTTTATGGATTTTTAATTTAAATATGTAATTAATTCAAAGAGGGAATATGATGCATGAAATTTAAAATATTTTAATGCAGGAAAAATAATGCTATGCGGTGGAAAATAAACAAAGGAAATGTACTATTTTGTGATTTTTAAATGGTGTGGTATGATAATGTAGTGATAAATATGCAGGTACAGTAAAATGCAAGTCAATCAATGAAATCCATAAATTCCTCCCCCTTAATTAATCTAAAAAATAATTGATCCAATAATAGTAAATTAATCCCTGATATTTCCCCTTAATTACACAATTATTGAGCAAGATAAATCAATCAAAATGAATAATGTCGATGATCAGAAAGATCAATAAACTAATCAATTATTTATTGCCTAAATAGTATCATGAAAAGAACATCTCAATGTTCTTTATAATAGAGAATAAAATAACGATCAAAATGACACCAAGAACGTGAAAATCAGGTGCAAAATGCTCAAGATATGAGTTGTGCAACTTTTAGGGGTATAAATGTAAATAAAATAAATAAAATAGTTGCAAATATACCCTTGGAGGGGCTGATATGCAATTTGGCAAACCTACCTAGCTTCTTCTACAATTTACCCCCGTTGGGTTAATTATGTGATTATTTGTTGGTGCTAGGGGTGTGTGTGCAATTTCCCCAAAGTCACCATCACAACACTCGTGAATAGGGTTCTTTGGAGATTATGGGAGACACGAGGGATCAACTGCTAATTACCCCACATGCTTGAGGCATGTGATCCATATGGCTCGAAGAATGGCTTGGCGGCAGTTCATATCCATGTAGCGTTCGTCTGCTTGCTTTGGAGGCGCCCGAAGCTAGAGGCTTGGAGTGTCTGAATGGATTGTCAGATTAGATAAAGCCCTTCCTTGATCAAGGGCCTCTATTTAGGCATGATCGGATGGTGGGGATGATCCTAGTTCTTCATCGTATGCTAGTTGTATGTCGGACCTAGGGCTCGACTTCTTCGATGCTTCAAGGAATGGTTGATTTATGTCGCTGCATCTGTTCGGAAGAGGGTGGATATGCTCCTGCAGCGTATGTGGTGGAGGAGGAGCAGGTCTCCGGTGGTGCAAGTCACCGAAGTTGAGTAGGAATGGAGAGATAGAGGAGAAATTGAGGAGGGTAGAAGGGAGAGACATGGATTCATCGGTGAACGAGGATGAGTTATGCTTGAGTGTGGAAAGGAGGAGAATGAAGAAGAAGACAATGAATAGAGAAAAAGAAGAAGAAGCAGAAGAATGGGTGTTATGCCTGGAGGTGGAGAGGTGTGTTTCGCCATGTTTAGGAGGAGTTCGACTCTCTCCAGATCTTTTCCTCGACCGTGGTAGCGGAGCCAACGGGAGGCTTCCGGAGCAACAGCATAGGAACGGGGGTCCTCTGGATCAAACCTATGAAGAGGTCTTTGCCGACGACCTAGGCTTGTTGGCACCAGTCCTTGTCTTCAACTCTCTCTCCCTCTCTCAGAATATATGGCAGATAAAAGATGTGGAAGAGGATTTTGGGTTCAAATAGGAAGAGGGGAGTTGTAGGTTGTTCGTTGCAAGTGTTGGTATCCTGGAAGATCATAGAGGATTGAGTTGGGTTCCTAGGGAATAGAATCCGGTAGAGGCATAGGTCTGAGAGGGTTAGAGGATAACAGTGGTCAGGAGGTAATTGGGTTATCAAAGAAAGATAAGGTTGGCGATGGCAGTTGGGTTAGGATTTGGAGTGATTGGTTGTTGGGTGGAGATATGATAAGAAGAGGGAGCACGACGGACATGGAGGTTTGGCCGGTGGCGCACAAGGTGGCACAGGCGGTGGAGGTACAGTGAAGAGGAGGCTGGAGGTAGGAGGAATGTCGTAGGACATTGGATCATCTGCGATCCAATGGCGGTGGTGGCTCACGTGAGCGACATGTGAAGGGTTGAAGGGGAAGGCGGGATTCACAAGAGTTGTTGGATCAAAATGATCCAACGGTCCAGATCACGGGCGCTAGAAGACAATGGGGTTTGAATGGCTGGGGGGTCGGGTTGACCAAGGACCTGTCGTGGCCTAATGGGCGACTGACATGTGGAGTTGACCAAGACTACAATTGTTGACCACACAGTTGACCAACGAGATAAAAGGAAGGAAAATAGATAAAAAATACCAAATGACCTCAAATGAAAAAATACTCGACATAAAAAATATTCAACTAAATGCAATTTACAATGTTCATGAAGGACTCAATGGAAATGAAATGATTTGTGCAAGATATTGTTTTTTGTGGTACTTTATGACTATAAAATACTATTTTTTAGCTTCATAATTTTTATTTGATTTTCCGTGAATGAATAGATGCATGCAAAACTCAAGCATGTTATGAACTGATGCAATGGACTCAAATGCCTTTTTTTGGATTTTTGTGAGTTAAACTTGATTAGAAAATGTGAGATGTGTACATGTAAATCAGTTAGTCAGCTTAGGTCAGAACTGATCTTTTACTTTATTTTCTATTTTTTATGTAATTAGTTAAAACATGAATTAAAATAGAGAAATAAAAAATAAAGCAATCAAAATGAATGAAATATGCACATGAAATGGCAGGGCAAAATCAACAAATATGTACATGCGCAGTTAGGTCCCAAAACCCATTTTTCACAAATGGACTCGGATTCTTTTGAATTTAGTCTTTATTTGTAGATAATATAATGTACATTAATTCAAAAGTAAGTACAGTAAAATTGGACATTGTATGTGAGAGGTATCAGCGCTTACGCCTTTTTATCCTGAAATTATGGTGTGATTATTTTAGATATGTAGATGTTAGTATTTTTTTTGAAATTTTCTTTGATTAATGTTAGTGATATGCACACAATGAAGTTGTTTTGAAGTAAATTGGATTTAGCATGAACTAATTAAAAATGAGTGGTGTTAGGTGAAAATGTAAAATTGATTATGAATGCAAAAAATGAAGGTTAATTTATCTAAATTATTTATAAGTGCATGAAAGCTAATTTTATGATATTAACATGTAAATAAATCTAATTTCTTAGGACGAAGCTCTATTTTCAGCTAACTAGAGTGATGGATCACATATTCATCAACAAGTATTGCCAGCACCTCTGTAGACGCGGAAGTTGATCATCTAATTGCTCTAATGAAGGGGACAAGACAATGTGCCTCTCAGTACAACACCAAACATCCTATCTTTGTTGCAGTATCCTTTTCTAGACTTGACACCTCTTACAAATAATTTGTAGAGGCGATATCTGATATTGTTATACCTTGTTCACATACTGAGGCTCTTCGAAAGTCTAGATGGTGCTTGGCAATGGAAGAGGAGATGTCTGCATTGATTTCATGTAACACATGGCCTCTTATAGGCTCGCATGATAATGTCCGGATAGTGGGGTCAAAATGGGATTTCCCATTCAAAGTACAATCCAGATGGCTTAGTCTCTCATTAAAAGGCATGGGTTGTAACAAAGGGGTTCAACCATACCAATAGTGTTGACTTCCCTGACACTTTCTCTCTGGTGGCTCGCCTATCCACTGTAAGAATTCTCGTGGCACTTGCAGTACAGCTTGATTGGCACTTACACCAACTTGATGTGAAGAATGCATTCATGTATGGCAACCTTGAGGAAACATTATATATGCAACAACCTCCAAGATTTGAGGCTCAAGGGGAGTGTCAGAAGGTGTACCTTTTAGGAAAGGCCATTTATGTACTCAAACAGAGCCTTCATACCTAGTTTCAGAAATTGTTAGAAGTACCAGAGAATCATGATCTCATCAGATCTTCGGTAGATCATTCTTTATTCATAAGAAAGAATGGAAAAGGGATAGTGGCAATTCTTGTCTATGTGGATGATATCATCCTCACAAGAGATGACTTGGATGATGTATTGGAAGTTAAAAGCAGCTAGTAGAGCGATTCGTAATCAAAGACTTAGTGTCACTACGATACTTTTTGGGGATTGAAATCGCTATGTCCAAGTGATGTTTAGTCATGTCACAACAAAAGTAAGCAACTGATCTGCTTTAGGAAACAAGGATAATAGGATCAAGCCTGCAAAGATACCCATGGATCCTACGGGGTGTATTCTAAAAGTTAGGAGATATTGAAGACACTGGCCATTACGGATGTCTAGTGAGCAAATGACTCTATCTTACCATCACTCAAACCATACATATCCCTAGTCATCGAGAAACTAATCCAATTTATAGACTCTCCTATTTGCATGATGGTTCTAACGTATATCAAATCTTCTCCTAGGAAATGCCTACTATTCACCAAAGGTAGCAGCTTTGACCTACGACTTATTTAGATGCAGATTGTGGAGGATGCATGATAGACAGGAAATCTAATACAGGTTTTTGCACTTACTTAGAAGGCAACTTGATCACTCTCAACAAGCAAGTGTTGAGAGTGAATACATAGCCATAGCTCAGGTTGTCGCAGAACTAGTGTGGATTCAATTTGTACTCACAAATTTTCATATCTCTCCCAGTAATACCAAGGAACTCATATGAGACAATCGTATGGCAATGCATGTAGCCAACAACTCATATTCCACGAACACACCCAACATGTGGAATTTGACTACCACTTGTTGCACTTGTAAGCTATTTAAGATTAACATGAGAATATGATTCGTAATGAGTAATCATTAGTTTAAATATGATATGGACTAAGTCATATGATGGCATCCATGATCTTCTGTCATTGCGTAGAACTTTGTCACGATGGGTTGTATTTTTGGAGACGCTCATGCATACTCATGACATTGGAATACAAATAGCCATGGAATCGGGTTCTTTGTTTCTCGAAAGAGATGGGTCGAATGTGTAGTGACCCCAATGTTGTTCTTCATATTATTAAGGTGGAATTGGATTACTTATTGCATAAATTTATATTCATTCATTGAGGGTTGGTTTAATCGATAACATGTTAACTCCATATATGTGGGGGTGTGGGTGTTGAAGACCGAACTAAGAATATAAATTGAACTTGTAAGGTGGAAAGAGTTCTCGCTTCTTTCACCGTAGTTGCAATTTTCTCATATTATTGGGGTGCAATGAAAATTGAAATGATACTCAGATCTTGTAGTGAGGTATTTGATTAGCATGCCTCGTGCTTTGAAAGTGAATAATGGAAAAGCATTCAAAGTACAGAAAATACGGGAACTCTTGACTTAAAAATTATTAAACTATTTAATCTCCTTAATCAATACACTAAGGTATATTCTATTTTATTATTTAATTCTAGATGAAGTTTCTCAATCCACTTAACAAGATGCTTGAGGTCAATCAGTTGACCGATCCAAACTATTCAGATTGGATCCGAAATTTGGAGCTTGTACTTGTGGTAGAGTCCATCAGGTATGTGCTCTCTAGAAACAAGTACAAGGACCTTAGTCCAAGGATGCTAGAGATTTCAACAAGAAATGGGATGAGGACCACACGTTGGCTCGTTGCTACATTCTTGGTACTTTATCCAATGTGCTTCGGAAGTAACATATGGATATCGAATCAGCTCAGGACATCTTGGCAAACCTGAAGGAAATGTTTGGCGATGTGAACCACACTCAGGGCTATAATATTATGAAAGAAATGCCTCGTTGCAAAATACAAGAATGAACTTTAGTCAAGGAACATGTACTCAAAATGTTTGGGTACATCCTGCGTTGGACTTTGGGGGTTGAGATGGACATAGATTGCAACTGATTTCATATGGCTATCTCTCCCTAAATTCAATAATTTTATAGTTTCTTATTATATGAATAAGCTGAATTTAATAAATGTTGAGTTGCTTGCTTCTATGAGGTCCATAGAGGATATTATAAAGAAAGAAAATCCTTCTGGCAATGCAATAGTTGCACATGTCAAAGGGAAGCACATAAGGAAGCATGGATCCAAGAAGGATCCAATTAGACAGAAAAAGAAGAATGGCCAAGATGTTGGCACCTCTTCCCATGCTTCTGCACATCTGACATCTAAGAAAAGGGATGGTTGCCATCACTGCAAAAAAGCTGGGACACTGGAAGCGCAAATGTCCCGAGTACCTGAAGACCCTTGAGAAGGATAAAGGTGATGCCTCGGTAAGTAACTCATCTACTTTCATTATTGAAACCAACTTACTCGTAGGATGAGAAGATAGTTGGATTGTTGATTCGGGTGCTTCTGTTCAGGTATGTAATTTATTGCATATGTTTCAGGAAACTAGAAGTCTTGATGATGACGAAATAATCATCCAGATGGGATATGATGCAACTCTTGAAGCAGTCGCTATCAAGATGTGCCAACTATCATTATCAAGTGGAAGAGTCCTAATTATTAGAGAATGTCTCTATGTTCCTGATGTTATAAGGAACTTTTATCTTTATCTAAATTAGTTGGACATGGATATTCATTCCTTTTCTGTAATAAACTTATCATTAGTCGTTATGTTAAATTTGTGGTGATGATTATTAACAACAGGTGGACTCTATGAGTTGAACATGCATTTTGGTATTATGAATGTCAATACCATTGATAATATTAATATTAATAATAATATTAAGACCTCTAAACGATCAAAGGAGGATGAATATCATTTAACTATGATCTAGCATCAAAGGCTCGAACATGTGTCTGTTGATATGATCAATAGACCGGTAAAGGAGGGACCTTTGGATTTTCTAGAAGTCCATGATTTACCAACTTGTGAGCATTGTATTGATGAAAAAAGTGTTCAGGACACATTTCACTAAGAAATGCGAAGATATATTGGGTCTAATACATACTTGATGTATGCAGTCCCTTTCATATTGCGACTCGAAATGGACATCCATATTATATAACCTTTATTGATGATCATTCATGGTATGGTTTTGTATTCTTGCTACGTCACAAACATGAAGGCTTTGGTTGAGAACCAAATAGGAAAGAAGATAAAAAAATCGATTTGACCGAGGTGGTGAATACCTCTCAGATGAATTCAAAGAATACATTAAAGAGAGAGGAATTATTTCTAATCTCACTCCTCCAAGTACTCCTCAACTCAACGGAGTTGCTGAGAGATGCAATAGAACTATGATGAACATGGTGAAATCAATGATAAGTAAAGCAAACTTACATCTAAGTTTCTGGAGACATGCAATGGAGACTGCATTGTATGTCCTAAATAAGATTCCATCTAAATCTGTTAAAATCCCTCATGAGATTTGGTATGGTACCAACCCGAGTGTACGAGACTTGAGGATTTGGGGTTGTTTGGTCCATGCTAAAAATGTGGATGCAAGCAAGCCAGAATCTCGCACTAGAGAGTGCTACTTCATTGAATATGTAAAGAACGTTATTGGATACCGCCTTTATAATCCTAAGACTCAAAAGGCATTTGTTTCTACAGACATCGAATTTCTAAAAGATGAATTCCTTAGAAGTCAAGAAAATAATGAAGTTAAGGAACTAATCTAATCTAGTGAGACCGATGAAGTTCCTAATCTAGAAACTAAAGAGATAATTGAAAATGACACGACCATACATCTTAAAAAGAGTTCTAGGATTGTATACGGATTCCATGTATCAGAAGAGTCTGATATGATCCAACTCCATTCGATGAAGCTTTGGGTGATCATGACATGGATAGCTGGATCCTAGCATTGAAGTCTGAGATAGACTCCATGCACAAGAATGTTATGAACCCTCGAAAATCCACCTAAAGGAGTCAAACACATTGTGTGCAATTCGATCTTCAAGAGAAAGAGGGGATCTGATGGGAAGGTAGAGACCTTCAAAGCACGACTCATAGCCAAGGGTTAGAAGAAGCATCAATTATGATGAGACATTTTCTCCTGTGGCCACTCTTAAATCCATCAAGGCATTACGTGTTATAGCTGCACATCTGAACTATGACATCTGGTAGATGGATGACAAGATCGCTTTTCTCAGTAGATACCTCAAAGAGGATATCTATATGGAGTAGCCCCATGGATTCATGGCTGAGGAAGGAAAAGTGTGTAAGCTAAAGAAATCCATCTATGGACTCAAACAAGCTTCTCGTAGTTGGAACATCCTATTCAATGAAATCATAAACAATTATGATTTTATGCAGAATCAAGATGAGCCATGTGTGTACAAGAAGCTTAGTGGGAGTGCCATCATGTTTATTGTGCTTTATGTAGATGGCATCCTTATCATTGAGAATGATATAGAGATGATGACTAGTGTTATAAGATCTGGTTGTCCAATACCTTTGAGATAAAACATCTCAGAGATGCCTCTTACATCTTGGGTCTAAAACTGTTCAGAAATAGAGAAAAGAGGATATTGAGACTATTACAACAAGGATACATCAAGAAAATCTTGGAAAGAATAAATATGGATAATTTCAAAAAAGGCTTCCTGCCCTTAAGACATGGTATTCACTTGTCCAAAGGGATGACTCCTTAAACTGTTGAAGAAAAGAAGGCCATAGCCAGATGCCCTTACGCGTCGGTTGTGGAAAGCATGATGTATGCCATGATGTGTACTAGACCAGATATCTGTTACGCAGTGGAAGTGGTAAGCCATTACCAATCTTGATATGGAGAAAAGCATTGGACTGTAGTGAAAAGCATTTTCAAGTATCTAAGAAGAACTCAAGACTACATCTTGGTTTACGGAGATAATGATCCCCAAGTCTTAGGGTACACATATTTGGACTTCTAATCAGATGATGATGATGATTATGATGATGGGAAGTCAACCTCAGGTTTCTTATTCATGTTAAATGGTGGTGATATGAGCTGGAGAAATAAGAAGCATGACACCGAGACTGATTCGACAATCGAAGCATAATACATAGATGCATCAGATGTTGTTAAAGAGGTGGTGTGATTGTGCAAGTTCATCATGTAACTTGACGTAATTTCTTCATCGGAATCTCCCATCCCATTGCTCTATGATAACACGGGTGCTATAGCGCAAGTGAAGGAACCTTGATGGCATCAAAGAAGCAAACATGTAGAGAGGAAATATCACATCATCTGGAGACCTAGAAGTGTGGTATTATCACGATCACCAAGGTTGCCTCTGTTGACAACATTGTTGATCCGCTTACCAAGTCGTTAACTCAAAATTGCTGGACTTGTAAGCCCTGGGAGATCCAATAATGTAATAAAAGTTATTGTTTTATCATGTCCATCTGAAATGAAATGAAGAAATAGATATGATTGTGCTTTGCTATTAAGATCTCTTTGTACAATTAAAGTTATGTACCATGGTCATATTGAATGCCATGCAACTAGGAGGACACAGTTGACTTCAAACATGTGATATTCAATAAAGATCTTTAGTCAGGAAAGAGATGGCAATCTTTCTCTGCAGACTGATTTCCAACTAACTTCTTAATGCAAGTACTCTGCATAGGAATAGAGATTCGAAAGTATTTGAATAATCAAGTCAAAGAGTTGACTTGATGAGGTCGAGATAAACTAAGACCTGAAACGTAACTATCACGACCAGGCATACATCCTTTGACTTAAGACACATGTGCATCTATATGCATGAGTACGCACATTTGACAGACCAATAGGTTGGTGACCTAGCCAAGGTCCATATATCAGTGTGAAGGTATGCATATAAAGACATGTGAGATGTATGCATATAAGGAACCATACATGTTCATAATTGATGAACCGGGTGACAGAGCTCACTCATGAGATAATTTGGGGTCAAAAAGAATTCCATACATGTTCGTCTTGCTTATGAAATAAGATACGAATTCAAGATATTAATATATGCTTTTAAAAAGTATATGATGGATATTGTCGCCCAAATATCAAATGAGAAATCTATTGATTTATTCTGAAGAAGACAATCAATCTAGGGTTTGAACTTCGGATACATCAAAGTTTTTTCTAGTGTGAAGGATGAATGGGTATTGAGAATACTCATGCTTAACTCTATCATGATAGATCATCTACCATGACACTTACATTCCGAGGGAATGATAAAACAGATGGATTTGAGCATCATCTAATCTAAGTAACTATAATATGCGTTACTTGACATGTAAACTACAAAATATAGTGTAACAATGATAATGTAAAATAAAAATTTGAAGTATATTATAGTTGAGACCCCATATCTCAATGGACGAAATATAACAGGTATCCGATCCGGAAAATTGTATTAAGATATGAATCCGCATAGTCCATTCCGTGCACTCCCTTATCTAGCTCGAAATAATCATATTTATTAAGTATTTACATTATGTGAATTTTATACGTTTATCCCTAACATCTTGACCAATTAAACCATGATCCCCGTAAATCATACCAAGATCCCTATTATCCTACCTTTGGACAAGGGCATATGTGTCATTTTCTACCTCAACCCCGACATCCTCCTCTCCCACCTCTCCACTGCATCCGTCACCCATGGACCCTCGACCCTGACCTCATTGGAAATTTGATCTACTGTCCACTTCGATCTTATATAAGAAATTCATTCACATCTCTTCCTTGTGATTACACAGACTATCTCCACTAGGGATGAAAACGAATGTGAATATATTTGTATCCGATCCGCTATCGTATTCGTTTTATCTTATATAAGAAATTCATTCCCATCTCTTCCTTGTGATTACACAGACTATCTCCAGTCTCCACTCGTTAGAAAAACTTCTAGCTAGAAGTTACACGGTGCCTCAATAAAGGAAGTGGAGATAGTTCGTGTAACTTCTAGCTACATAATAACTAAGCCTCAGTAAAGGACTATATTATAAACAGATTAGAACGACCGTGAAACACACATACCTACAGGATCAACATATGGACTAAAGCACAATCACTATCCATGTGTCTGGACAAAAGCTTATGGTAATGTGGACTGCAACATCCGCTTTGAACCCAAAACCAAGGTTTGGCATCAGTGGCAACAACTTCCTGTTGTGTCACTTAAGGACGTAATGCTGCTTACTGGAGATTACAGCACCCATTGGAATTAACCATGTCACAAAAATCAGAAATCCACATAGGTGCCAGCAACATATAAATCAAGAATTCAAGCAAAAAAAGAGCATTACTATCATTCATAAAGGATCCACTATTCACACAAGTTTCCATCAACCAGCAAAATACCCAGGGAAATTGCCACTACCATATTTAGTAACTCTTGGTTCTAAATATTTACTTATTTACCATCATCATATATAGCAACTCTTGGTTACCATGGTGCCCATTTTCAGCCCATAGCATACTTCTGCGTCCAAGACCTTGCTGTTGACTCATATTTAGCTCGGTCAGTCTTGTAAACATGTGCAATCTCCGGAACGAGAGGGTCGTCAGGATTCGGGTCGGTGAGGAGCGAGCAAATTGACAGCAGAACCTGAAGGGTTAATCGTTAAGCAAATACAATCTTCTTCAGTGACAATAAAAAGTTGCAGTGAAGTTGCACTGACAAAGAGAGAAAGTGAAAAGAGAACAAAAACATTTGCCAATCAATGCACTCTCGAAATGATATTTTCAATGATTAAAAAACCCGGCCGGACCAGCCTGGGAGCCTGACAGTTTCCAGTCAGTTCGCCCAGTCTGAATTTTTAAATGAAAAGAAATAGCAGAAAAAAACAAAATCAGGTCTGAGTCGGTCTGACCAAAAAGTCCGGCCCGGCTCAACCGGACCAACTTCAAAAACCTTGTGCCTCCCGTTTCCAGGCATCACCCCTGCCTGCAAATCCTCCTCACAACACCGAAGATCTCCTCAACAGTCGGTTTCTCTCCTCCGGTTCAAGACACCTGCAATTGCATGTAACCAGATGCCTAGCACAACTCTTCCCTACACTATATGTTGGACCAGCAAAATCCTCCACCTAACCAGACAAATGGCATGTCTAATTACTTTACTTCCTTCAACAGATTCTCCTTCGATCACATAAATTTGATAGTCCACCTTTACTTGCAATCTGACAACTGACGTGCAGAAAAAGGGTATTGCCCACCTCTCTGCCATTGGATTCCAATCCGGCATACCACTAAATGAACTCAACCAAGGGCAAATATATGTATGTGAATGTAAATTAAACCTACTATAATTAGAGATGTTTCGCATGTCAAGGCCTTCCTCAACACCCAAGTCCATGATAATTGGCTTCCTATCGTCAACCCTTCAAAACCTTGCCAGAAAACCACCGCCAGAATATCGACCAGGTGCACATATATCTCAAACCCCGTAGAAAACAAACCACATCATTTGCACGCTAAAGCAACAAATTTTGATCCATACTTCCCCTATGCTGCATTGTCAAAAACTCCTTAAAAAGTGTGCCGAACTGTCCCTACCTAACACTATCCCATCTCCTCCACTCATAACCTCTCAATATTACTCCACAACTCAGAAGCTGCAATGCAGAAAAGGTTTACAGATCTTATCCGATATTGAGAACTGCTGTTCAGGAGTAACTTATATAGTCATCCAATAATTTGAGATATTCAGCATATGCCTAATATGCCTAATCCATACAACAGTAATCGTGCTCGTGCGGCACTTTTTCCCCTCATATATGGGTGGTTATCTTTTCCAACATTGACGGCAACATATCAAAGGTTGTGACAAAGGCTACTAAACCTCCATATCTAGTCAAGAACCAGAAGTTGCCACACTTTTGGAGATACACATTGCAATATTAATAGTCTAATACCAATATGGTTGTATGTTATCTAATACTTTTCGACATATGGACACCATGTCCAATCAAGGGAAAAGTGTTCAGGAATTAAATACTGTGAGAGCCATCAATTTTCTTATGATTGACAAATGGTTGGGTAAAATGCATATAAACAAAAAAATCCAACATAGCAATCGCATATGCCCATCATGGATAACATCATAAAATTTGTATGCCTAATGTCCTAATTTCGATCTAAAAAAAGCTGTGAATAATACCAACACAGATGGTCTCAAAAAATAAAAATAATAATACCAACACAAAGAAAGGATGTTACAGAAAACCCATTTCAGGTTCTGAAGTATCAAAAAATAACCACACTTGTACAAAGGTACAACCAAGAAAACCTATACGGCTATACCCAATCCCATTATACATGTTCAAATTCACTGCAACAATGCGTACAATAAAATACTAGAAAACCCAAAATGAAACCAGCGGATGCAATCCCTGCCTCTCCAATTAGATAGTCAAAAGTTTTCTTAAAAATGTCATACAAAATCAGGATGTGTGATTACCAACTTCAAAATGATTTACAATGCTGTACAGTAAACGTATTATAAAGAGAAAAACATCCAATTTGCAAAAGCAGTTAACTGATCTATACATCGGCAATTTAAGATATAAATAGATGTTATATGAGATGGCAGTCAACATTCCTAATTAACTGGAGAAGCGTGAGTTTGATTGCTACTAAAAACAAATAATGCCATACAAGAGAGCATCCTAATATGGATATGTTCATACCCAGTCAACTATTTTGTATATATTTTGGCATTTGTATATAAATAAAAGATATGGATATGCATATACATCACTTTGATGATGCATATTTTAATAAATAAATATAGTTATAGATTCCTTTGTAACATATATAACAAAATTTATACCATCTCCAAACATACTTTGGATAACTGTAACAATAATGTATTTGTTTCATTCGTACGGCCTTAAATTTTGCTGAAATAGCCCCCATACCATTTCCTTTTCCCAGATGTCGGCGGCAGTTCAGATCATTTCGGTCAAATTTCGATATATTTCAGTCAAATTTCAGCTAAAAACATGAAAAAATGAATCTAACCATGTTTCACCAAAATTCATCATCCTAACTTCTTAGGCCGCTCTTTTACCTAATTTCGGCCACTTTGGATACTTTTTGAGCTCTATATATTAGTACATTACATTGCATCATTTCATCTCACAAGACATTAAAAATTTGCTCATTTCTCATACTCACTTTCTCGATGCTTCTCCGTACTACAAGGAGTGTGTGAGGACATGTGTGAGTGCTAGGCTACTAGCGACCTTTCAAGTCTCGTGACGGTGAGTATTTGCCTAATATTAGGTTGAATATAGATGGTACTTGTGAATACTACACAGCTTTTTGGTTTGTTTGTGCCTCATATAACATATATTTTAGTGTGTCCCATATAACATATATTTTATGATCACAAGCTCTACATCCTAAGTTCAAAGTACTTTGATTAACAAGTTCTGATAGATCTAAGCTATCATTGATCTTCAATTTCTTACATAATATATCATTTTGCTAGTTCTCTTTGCTATATGTTTTTCTTTGTTATTATTACACATGTCACCATTCTCTTCATGTTAATGAGGTGAAACTAATGGCTTCTAAATCTGCTTCCAAATCCGGTTCTATCTATGAACATTATACTACGACTGTTGAAGAGATTGGATGGAAATTTAAAGTAGCATATCATATTTACATCTTGTTATTAACAAAAAAATTTGTGTATTTCTATAACATTTATTAATTAAAGAATATTAAAAATTTTAATTTTAGAAAAATGAGATTTCAATCAATTTCCCCAATTTCCGACAATTTCACCAAAATTCCACCGAATTTTTCTTTCCAAGCTTATCGAAACGAAATCGAAATATAAAATTTAAGGTCTTGCCCATATGTAATACATCGATTTTTGAACTTATCAACAGATTACTTCTACTACTTGAATCCAATTCAAATGCATGATTACTTCTACTACTTGAATCCAATTCAAATGCATGAATGTTGTTTTTTTAAATATGATAACACACCTTTCACACACACATGTATGTATATTTATATCCAAATTATGAAATGTTTACAGACATGGTAACAAATACATTCACATCTATACATGTGAGATTGCATCCCTAGATGCAATGCATATTGCAAAAAGAGGAAAAGATGGCATACCTTAGATATAGTCAAAGCAGGACTCCACTGCTCCTTCAAAATGTCTAGGCAAATGCTACCATTGCTATTAATATTAGGGTGGTAAACCTTTGTCCGGAAAGAAACCTGAATATCCAAGTTTTAATTCATGTCAAGTACGCTAGGAATTGTGTATTTTCATGTTAATGCAGAAACAGTGTGCTTTCCTGAATAAAAATAAAAAATCAGAAAACCTTACTATTCATACTCCAGTTTCCAATCTATTTTTGAGACTACCTACTGAAACTCATATCATTCCAAATAAAGAAAAGCAATACGACATGCATTGTAAAGTATACTACATTCAAAAAGCATTTTTCTACTTTCATGAATTTCAAAGCAGAAGTGTCCCTGTAGATCCGAAATGACAACCTTAAAAATAGATTGGATTCTTATAAATCTCTAATAAAAATCTTCATCAAAAGCAATCTTGTTGCAAAAGAAGATTGTCAAGAATTGGCTCCGCATTCAATTTGGAAATGTACCACAGACGACTAGATAATTCAGCCAAACACAACAACAGCAACAACAACCAAGAAATAATAGAATCATAATGTAAAAAATTAACCATGTAACAGGATAACCTTAATGATTTCACATGGTAAAATATTTTTTTTATAAGGTAAGTCCACATTAATGACAACAAGGGCAGCGTTAATGACACCAACCTTTGGTGGCTTAAACGGATAGTCAGGTGGAAAATGAATTGTGACCAAAAATACACCACCAGCAAATGGACTATCCACAGGCCCCATAATGGTTGCTTGCCAATGGAACATGTCCTCACCAACAGGTCCTGCAAAAAAAAAGTATGACGATCGCAGTTCTAAAACTACATAACCACTCACAGAAGTAAGCTACATAAAGTCACAGAGATTCTACAAATTAAGTGATGTTTGCCCACAGTTAGGAAGCCAAGCCATGATCAAAACCAGCTGATCACCAAAGAAAATCAAAGTATTGATGAACAAAGTCAAGTGTGCAAAAACCTACCATAACATGGCATGTCTTGATTTTAAGCTTCATTCTAGAAAGGACCACTGTGAAATAATAACCTACCTAATTATACCATGCCTCAACATTTACTCTTTTGTAAATAGAAGTTATGGAGAAAATAATACTTCCAGGTAAAACTTACCGCATTATCATAAAAGAAATAACATTCATTTCATTTGTGGGATAAAGAAAACAAATAAGGACGTTTACCCAATAAGAGTTTCTCTTAAACTCTTTCCCGTGAAAATGTGTTTAATCCCGTTTCCCATGCCAACTGTACATTATAATAATGTTATTGTTCCATCCTTTTTATTTGGATGAGAGGATTAAATATTCTCAAAATTAAAATCGAGCCATCCTCTCTTTCTTTTTTCCCAACTCCATACCAGCATGTCTGTGTGTCTCAGCTATTCATTAGTGAAATATGACATCCATACAATAACATGATATCTTTTCCGTGAAAGATCTAGGTCTCATCTGCAATTTGCATCACAACTGACTAAGCAATGGTAATCGTTGATCTATACTACAAACATTTTAGGGCAAGCCATACAATTGAATAAGTTTGAATTAAACATCACTCGATGTTAAAAAGAGCAGCATGCATCCATCTGCAAATCAAGACCCTTTCTCTTCAGCACCCACATGCCAATAAACACGGTAATGTGCAAAAACGGAAACAATATACTCTTTCAGGAGCGTAAGCAGACCTTAGTGACTCAGTCCCTATCAAAAAAAGCATACCTGCGCTGCAAGAAACGGGAGGATCCTTCTGCAGATCCTTCAGTTCCTTCTGAATCCGCTTCGAAGACATCGCGGAGCCGCTCGACCCTACAAATCGAAAGAACAGAAAGAAAAAAATCTACATTAACAATAAAAATGCGCCCGTGGGACAGCCCAGCACACACTAACCTATCGCAATATTCCAAAATACACGACAAGACGACGACTTTGATCGCAGAAAACAATGAAAATAGAAGCAGCACGACGATCAGATAGACATAGCTGCATGTCGGGGGATAAACACATAAACCGCAACGACCAACGCAGCGAAATCGTTAGCATGTGCGTCCGATCGAGATTGGAGGCAGAGAAAACAATAAAGAAACTGGGAATAGGCATCTAGGAACCGCGATGATCGAAGATGGAGTTTACCTTCTCGCGAGTGATTGCCACTAGAGTTTTAGGGTTTTGAGACGAGAAGAGAGGGCCTTTTTACTAACATCGCGCGGTGGCGTTGTGGTCCATTATAAGCCACCTCGCGGGGGTTTGGGCGGCACGGGTCGGCTGGTGCATGGGTTAGGGCCTGCCTTTGCCCGGCCCCGCTTAAGTTCGGTTCAAGCTCAAGCCCATCATGGATTACTTTTGGCTCATTTCTTAAATCGAATCGGACTCGGGTTAGGTTGGGCCTCTGAATCAGAAGCCCACGGACCGGCCCAGATTCCGGCACGATATTAGCCTAATCGGAATCTGGCTTGCATCCGGACCGACCCCCTAAGGGTGCGTTTGGTTGGGGGGTTACCCCCACTTTGGGTGGGTTACCCCCCAAAACCCATATTCCCAACCCACTAGTGGGGTCCACTCTCTTTCCAACCAAAAAAAATATATATTATACCATCATATCATCTAAAAATCATAAAATACTCAACTTCTACTCACTATTCCAAACTTCAATACAATCACATCACAACAACCACCCACTTTTTCAAATTTCAATACAATCATACCATAATAACTACCAACTTTTCAAATTCCAATACAGTCACATCATACAAACCCTCCCAACCCTTAACCCACCAACCAAACACACAAACACAAAAACGGGTTATCCACCCCTAGATAACCCACGAACCCAAACGCACCCTAAGAAAATCCCAAAATCCTAGTGGCTTGCTAACCCAGCCTGCGCCCCCTCCCAGTCCCAACTCCCAACCTCGACTCCCACCACCCACCTTCCCTCCCCAGTCCCCGCATAATGTCACCCCCTCCATCCCCTCCCAGCACCTCGCCGATGCCCCCTCCCAGGCTCTCAGTGGAGACCACCGTGCGGCGCCAGCACCACCCCCTCAACCCATCCCTCCCTCCCGTCCCAACGCAGCTAACCGCACCATGTGGCCCACACCACCCCCTCTCGTCGTTCCTCTCCTCAAGTGCAGGCCAGCGCACGCCACCCCCTTCCTCCCATCGCGGCTACGCCGGCCATTGTAGAAAAGTATGTAGTCTCTCTGGCCTTCTGGAATGATCCTTTAAAGTCAGTGTTTCTCTTTGTACATTATCATCATATGTCATATGCAGGTCCAAATCTTTTTCATCATTGTGCTAGCAGAGAATGTCACATTATGCTTTATATTAGAGTTTATACTTATATATCTGCTGCTCAAATTTACTTTACTATTCTTACCCACTTTGAAATTCCATGTCGATGGTATCCAATTTATAAAGGCACAGTTTTCATTTATACTCAATTAGTTGTCGAGGGGTTAATCCCATTCTAATTGATGAGACTTAGAAAAGTGACATGAATCCGAAATACCATTCACATGGTATTGATAATGTGATGCTATCAATTGATTCGAATGTGCAATAAGATAATATTATATAACACATCTAACTTGAACAGGTCACTGACATGTGATGAATATGGAAAGTTTTCTTTATGACTTTTTTATGAGTGTTTAGGACACACTGTGCGTTATTTTTAAGTGAAATGAATAATATATTTTTATCTACAAGTTTCATGTTCGAAGTTTATTTATTTGACGTATAAATAATTAAGGAATAAAATGAGTCCCAAAATAAATTTATTGATTAATAAAAATTAGGATTTTGAGCATTTATTGATCAGTGTCTCTCTTTACTTTATTCCTTCTCAATCAAGTTATCCTGATGCGCAGGTCTCGGGTTTAGGGTCATTCAATACCTATGGTATTTTACTTCTTTTCTTTCCTTTATTCTTTTATTTTGAAATTAAATCCTTTATCTTACACAATATATACCGTATAAATAATGAATGTTATTTGTACAAATTAAGGCTACTTACATTATTTTACTAGGGGTTTAAGGCCAAAAATGAGAGAATAAAGGTGATGAGATGGAGATTCATCACTTTCTTCTTTATTATGTTGTTTTTATATTGGTTGCTCCATATTAGTTGATATTATTCTACATACTATAGGGAGTTGTAAATATTTCATGCCTTATGATATGAAATGCATGGCTTCGACAATACCATCTCACATATATAATTACGTTGATTATGGTATAACTTGATTGCCAATAAAAAAAAGTCACATCGCAGCATTTTGATTGCTTTAGATATAATTACCTTATATTCTAATTTTTAGCATAAGTCTACTAATCATTAAACCAATTAAATTTGAGTATATAAATCATTTAAAGCATATGGACAATTACCTAATAAAAGAACGCTAACAATTTATTCTAGAATCTTTGAAACAAATGAGGAATATCTAGGAAACATGATTGTATAAAAAACTATATTAACGATCTTTACCATAAAAAACTTTATTAACAATTATTGACTCGCATGTTTCATGTAAGAAGTTTTTCCTTTATGTTCATTTGTCTTACATTGAAGTTGCCGATGTCCTGATTCAATTTCCTTGCCTCTACTTGACAGTTTCATTTTATTTTTTGTTCTGACAATCTTTTTCCTACGGATGACGTATTTCCAATTATCATCAATTTCTACCTTTTACCATATACATAGATTTCTAAGTTTTTGTTTGATATTTTTTGATATTTTCAGCAAAGTTATATATCAATACACATGTGTCCATTTTTATATCATATAAATCTCAATTCATTTTCTTGAGTAAAAATTACTACTTTTTGCCCAACTTATACTTCAATTCAACGTATCTTACACATCTTATTTCTCCTTTATTTCTATTATCTTTTATATTGATTATTTTTCTACGTACTTGCTATGAGCAATAGGAAGAGCCGTAATCTTCGTAAAGACAACATGCAGTAACATTTTCTTAAGGGTTTTTTATCAGTTGTGCCCCTCCGAGATATTGCAATTTCAGTTATGCCCCTCCCTTTTTGGGAATATCAGGTGCCCCTAACTTCTTATTCATTCTATCACTTATGCCCCTCTGTTACTTTAGCCGTCAATAAGTTGAACTTAACAATGATTTTTTCAAACCATGGTTAGGTTAGGGGCATAATTGTCCAAATACACCTCCACCCATCCTCCTCCGTCTCACGCGGCCTCCGACCTCCTCCTTCGTCATTCTCGTCAATGCACGAAACATGTGGACAGAGATGCTGCCACAGGTGCTACGTTACTGGCTGAGTGGAGATGGTGAAGGTCGTGCGAGACGACAACAATTGAGGGATGGGCGGATTCGGTAGAGCGTGTGGCCAGAATACGTAACCATCACGAGGGAAATTGTCGGATGGCTTGTACGGGCACTTGGATGCATGTCGTAGGCTTGCGAGTTCTCGCGAAGGTCGAGACTTGATGGGGCCTAGAGGAGGGGCAAGGTGGATGAGGAGGAGGAGGAGGAGGCGCTGGAGGAGGGGGCAGAGGAGGAGGATGCCGGAGGCGGAGGAGGAGGAGGAGGGGACAGAGGAGGAGAGGGATGGGGAGTCGTAGGAGGATGCCTGGGCGGAGGGGGAGGAGGAGGGGGGAGGAAGGGGAGCCGGAGGAGGAGGGCGGTGGAGGAGTGGGGAGACGTAGGAGGAGGGCGGAGGTGGAGGGGGAGGAAGGGAGCTGGAGGAGGAGGTTGGAGGTGGAGGAGAGGCTGGGGTGGAGAAGGCAGGAGGAGGGGTGGGGGTGGAGTGGGGAGCAGGGGAAAGGGCGAGCGAGGGTGGGGGAGCGGGGGAAGAAGGCGAGCGAGGTTGGAGGAGTTGTGGCAGGGGGTTGGATGAGTGTGGACGGAGGGGGAGGAGCTGGGGGTGGAGAGGGAGCAGGGGTGGAGGAGCTAGGACGGCGTGAGAGGAGGAAGATGATGGGGGAGGTGGGGAAGGAGGAAGAAGATGGTGGGAGCACTAGACGGAGGAGAAGAGGCATAGGGGCGGGGGCGGAGGAGGAGGAGCACGGGCAGAGGAGGAGCGGGGGCAGAGGGGGGGCGCGGGGCAGAGGGAGGAGCTGGGGAGAAGGAAGAGAATGGAGGAAGAGGAAGAAGATGAAGAAGAGGATGATGAGGACTTTTTAGTCGTCTTTTCTAAATTTAATTCCATTTGTATCATCAAAGTTAACGTCTGTTTTACGTTGGTTATGGACGGTCATTAACATGAGGGACACAAGTGATAGAACGACAAAAAGTCGAGGGTATAACTGATATTCCCAAAAAAGGGAGGGTACAATCGATATTGCAATATCTCGGAGGGGCGCAAATGATAAGAACCCTTTTCTTAATGTAACTTAGATTGCTATCATTCTCTTCCGTAGGAATATTGCCTTTTGTTAATTTAAATTTTGTCTCCTTAAATAGACTTTCACTTGATTTTCGGATATGCAGTGGAATATATTAAGATCAAACTTATAAAAAAGAATTATCGAAAAATTCAAGTATTGTAAGCTGTGGAATTTTTATAAGATCAGTGTCTTTTGATTTGTTTTGAGTGCATACCACTTGTATTAAAAATAAAAAAATATGCATTGATGCCCTATTCAAAACTCTATATCTATACTTCTTAGAATTAGTTATCATTGTTTGCGTGCCTTTAAAAAATAAAAACACAATAGCATCCTTTTATATTGTTGTATTTTTAGTTTATTCATACTATTGTTAAAAAATTACCAAAAAAAAGTTAGGTCTTTTTTATCTACTACTATGTTATTTATTTTTAGTTTAGACTTTTATTGCATATTTAATCGTAAAATCCAAAAAATATTGCAAAACGTCCAAAAATTACTAAAAATTCACATAACATCAAAAACCCAAAAGGCAAAGTTATATTTTATTCCTTTTATTTTTCTCTACTTGGAAAAATTATATCTTTGAAGTCATAAATTTTCTTATATTCCTAAGTTGCAAAATCATTTGTTTTATTTATTTTGCCTTTATTTAATTCCAAAAATCCCAAAAATTATTTGAATAACTTATAAAAACAAAAAAAAATATTTCTAGATTTTTCCATATTTTCTCATATTTTTATTGTATGTTTTATTTGTAAGTGTGTGTTTCTTTATTGTCTTTATTTATATGTATTGTGTTTGAGAGAAAGTAATACATGAACTAAAAACCGACCAAAAAGAAATCTTCTTAGATAGTGATCCTTATGTTCGACCACTGATTACTTCATCATGGTCATCCAAAAGAAGCTGAAATAATTGTTTAATGAACTGAATGAATTGATTACTACAATTGACTTATTAGAACACCGATTGAAATCTTTATTAGCCATGCACATCCTTATATATGTTGTAAAGAGATTGTAGTATAACACCCATGATGTAACAACCTTTCGACCTAACAGGCATTAAAGTGAAATAGTATAAGAGTATAAAAAACTCCTAATTGCGGTATACATAATTTAATATTTATTTAAATATTAAATTTACAGGGAGGTTTTAAACTTTCTAATTGGTAACAATGCGGTCCCCAAACTTCCAATTATAATGATTTAAGTCCCGAACACTGTTTATGCTAAGAGTGTGATCATGGGTCTATCCTTGTCATGAAATGCATTGGATGATGTTTAGAATTTACATGTGGATGAAAATACCCTCCTTAACTTCCAACCCCTAAACTCCCTTTCTTTCCCAAGGCTCTCCCCTCCTCTAACCCCTTCCTCTCCTTGGGCACCTTGCCATCCTCCTCAAAGACAACCCATCTGCACCCATTTCTCCACACCGTCATCTTGCTTCCCACGAAGGCATCGAAAGCTTCGGCAACATCTTCCCCATCTCCCATCCCAACGAAGGCATTGGAAGCTTCAGCAACACATTTGTCATCAAGGGTAGATGAGAGTTCTGCAATGCTTATGACGTCATAGTATGCCCTTCATGACATCTCTCATTCATGGGAAACTCAAGGCCTTTATTCCAAATTGATTTAATAAGCGAATGACAATATTGAGCTATTTATGTAGTATTGCTTGAGTCATAATCATGATATGGATCATCTCATTGTCTCCTCCATGTCATCAATCTTGAAGGTTTGGGCCAAGGCTGACTTAGGTATAATCTTTATATATGTAGAAGATCCGTACTGTGGTGCAACATGAATTGGTCATTTTTGAACTGTGCATGCAGACTAGACATGTTGGCATTAGATTACTTTTTCGATAAAGAATGATTGGAATAAATCATTTACTTTTTTAACAATACAAGGTAACACCTCGTTTGTATGATCCAATATTGTGTAAACTAAAGCACGGGTTTTATTATGCTAAAGAAAAAAATCAAGACCTGATAAAAAGAATCTTCTTTAAGCCAATATGTCTGATTGGTAACTGGGTTGGGTTGGGTTGGGTTGGGTTGGGGCATCTTCTTGTGAATAGTAGCTATTTGGATGGTTAGGAGAGTTGGATTGATAAATGTGATGTGATGCAATATTAATTATGTGTTATATTAACTTTTAATTATTATAATATATTTTTATGTTAATTTTTTATTTGAACATGATTGAAAAATATTATAACAAAGAAATTGTACGGTCCATACAATTAATTCCAACTTAGGAATGTAAGGATAGAGCATGAGGTATGCCAGGTTACCATGGTAACCAAACAGGCCCTAAAAGTATTTCATACATATTTTATAATGAACGGTGTTGGAAGGAAGCTTATATCATATAAAAGGAGGAAGAAAACGATCATACATGAATCAAATCAGTTTAAACTGACTAAATCATCAAAACAAATAAATCGTTAGCTAATCCTGATTGAATCACTTCTTATAGACCTTGTTTGGTTGGAGAATAGGCCCTGGGATAAGGGGCCAATTCTCTTCCCGACGCGGTTCCCAATGGTACGACTATTCCTCATTATCCCATCTTATTTCACTCTTATTCCTATCTTTATCCCACCTTACCTACCTTTATTTCACCTTATTCTCCTTATTCCTATCCTCCAGCCGAACAAAGAATATACCCTTATTTTCCTTATTCCCCGTCTTATTCTTGCTTATTCCCGAACCGAATGCACCCATAGTATAGTGCGAAGAAAATTAAGAACCACCAGTACAAGAATTTTTTTAAGCATAATGAGTCAATTTTGGTGAAGGTTTGTCGAAACAAGTTGAACAAGCATATCAGCTAGGTGGGACATCAAAGGACAATCTTCGCCAAATAAGTACATAGATCGGGTTAAACCCTGATAAACAGCTCGACAGACTTGGGTGCAAAAAGGAAAAGAAAGTTCTTAAAACCTCAAAATCCTCTAGACAAGGTGGATGGGGGTACAACTATCGGCTTCCAAATGATTGATTAATGCCAACCTTGAAACATGGAAAAAAATGCAGAAGCATCTCAAGGTAATGGATTTTTTTCGAGTAAAGGAGTGAGACAAAAGTTTCAATAACTCATTTAACCATAATCAGAGTATCATACAATAATAAAAGAAATAAAAGGAATTAACCAATAATCCAAAGACTCAACGGATATGAACTACAGAACAAAATTAAATAAGCATATATGCAAGTTCCATACATTAACCTAAAGGGACTAGAATATAACAATGATTCCTCAATCCAGCTGACAGTCCAACAACTCGCTTTCTGCTAAGCTGCAAGGTTGTAATCAATATTAGTCAAACGAATTTGACTAAGTATGCACCATCAAATTATAAAACATGCTATAATTATCCATAGATCTCAAATATTGGAATCAATAATCCACTAGGCATCAAGATGTATTAATATCGATAATGAACTATAGCAAAAATGTCCAATAAATTGTATGTCATTTACAAAAAATAATGAAAAATACGATAAGCACATGATGCATAATTTTGTGTTTTTGGAATAAGTAACAACATCAATGATTGTCAATAGAACTAAATAAATCAATACCCTGTACCGACATCGAGCAACCCGAGTTTAGATAAGAGCCATCTCATCCCCATAAATAAAAAGTTTAAATCATGATATATGTGAACATGAGGTCTCCTATCCTCACTCAAGTACAATGGACATCAGTACTGCGTCAACCGCCATAACGAAAATTGCTTAGGAGTAGTGCAGAATTACTCATCTACAACGGTCAATTGGCGGAATTAATCGTTTGCGCAACATCCGGCCAGGTCAAAGACTCCAATGGAACAACAATGAACAATGTCTACTTCCACACAATGGTGGTGTAAAAACAATTAACTTAACTTCAGTAGGATATTTAAATTTATAAAAGGAATTTTTACCCCCCGAGCCATATAAGTTTTATAAATTACCTTCTCGACCTTTGAAACAACACAATTCCCCCTCGATCTCGTAACATGCTAACTCTTACCCTACGAACCCTACAATTAATCTGATAGAAGCTCGATTGTGTTCTTGAGGTAATTTACGAGGTCGCTGGGAGTAATTACGTTGTGTGAAAGATTGTAGAGGTAACCTAACAAATTTCCAAAGTTCGTGGGATAACAATCCTATTTTTTTTCATTGTCAAAAAGCAATATGTTGGTAATGATGCAAGAACAAAGTCCTTAGAGGAGATATTCCCGTCATCACAAAACTTGAGGAACACCCCTTAGGTCGAACCCGTAATTATCCGATACTCCATGTCCCATTATTACCGGATTTAAACGCCACCACCAAATCTATACCCTCCACCGGAACTAGCCGTTATTTCACACTTTCCATACCGACGCTCTCCCCACAACACTCCCGCATCCTCACCTCTCTCCCCTCTCATCCAAAGGCGTCGATCACAACAAGGGCTCCAATCGATACTAACAATCTCCTCTCCATCGGTCGGGAAAGATGATGTTTACCGATGGCCTCGACGAGAAAGCCCTCGACTGGGTCAAGCAGGTAAGAGACCGCACCCTTCTTGATCTTTCAAAATCATGTGCTTTGAGCCCGATGCCGATTACAGATTCGACTTTACGATATGGGTTGTCTTATTCTTGAATCCAAACGCCGTAACAATGATTCCTTTTTTGAAAAAAAATCGACTTTCTTAGGTTAAAGTTACGATCTTTGAGTATTTTCCTCAAAGCAGGAGGGTTTGATCTTGCTGTTCTTGCAGGGGCCGGTAACAGACCAACAGCCTAGATCACCTCTGGTACAGAGGCCAATCAGTGCCCCCATCCGGGATCCATTGGTCTTCTTGGACTACGATGCTGGGTATCCGTCACCCAACCGGCTGCCCCCCTTGAAGTTCCACTCCGGCTTGTTGGGCGGACGGGGTAGCATTTATGATGTGGAAGATGATGTTGAAAGTGTGGGATCGGCCTCGAACAATATCATCGATATGGATCTGTCGGATTCCTTCGAGTGCGAAGAGGAAGGGTTGGAATCCTATGATTCGGATCTGCGCAATGAATGCTATGATGATGAGGTCAGATCAAATTGTACTGGAGCGGCTACTTTGGTAAGAAGCGAGCCTACGAAGAATCTCAAAGTTGAGATAAGTGAGAGGAATTTTATGGGGAGCAGCATTTCCTGCAGGCAGCAGCAAATTGGGAACAATACTTCCAATGTAAATGACAACTTTTCCACCTTTAATTGCCTCTGTTATCTTTTCGTATCATTTCTTGCATGATCCCTTAATTCAGTGCCGTGCCCATCTAATTAAATGCTGAAACTGGATGTAGAATCACCTAATGAGCAAGATTATGACACCCCCCAGCGCACCACCTATAATGGAAAACAGACCCCGGTTTATTGGGGATGAAGATTTTACGCCAGCTGCCAACCTGCTCGAACGTTTTTCTACTGAAATGAAAGGAGATCATGGAAAGATTGTGCATGATGGTATGAGGTGTTTGGGCGATGAAGTTATCCCACAATCAGGAACCAAAGTGGACTTCAATACAGAACAGCGCTCAAGGTCTTTACGTATTCTGAAATCAAACAGCTCTTGTATTTTTCGAAACTCTAAGCAGCTTAATTATGGGAATTACCACGGAATTTTTTTGCTGATGGGGAAGACTTTAAATTGAAACTAAATCATTATCATGGTAAAAGGAAAATTGTACAGACGTTTATATTTGATACTGAGAAATGAATGGAATAGTGAAAGTCATTCAGGAAAAGAACACGGTTTCTTCCTTGCTAACTTTTAACTTGAGCTTAGCCAGAAGATCTTAAAGTACTATGTGTAAGGTCAGCAAATGAATGTCAGTTTTCTTTCAAAAGCATGGATTTCTTTACTTTAGTTAAAGCCAGGATATGATGTAGCGTTTGGCCTGAAGCTTGGGAAGTCAAAAGCACATGATTTTTTTTAAAAGACTTCTTACTTTTTTGGCAAACAGATCCCTGTCTAGAGAGAGAGAAGCCCTGAATCAATACTGCCAAACCAATTTTGCAGATCAGGTGACAAGTTACAGTGCAAGGTATTTGGTACTTGCCTATTTCTTATCCTTCTTCTTCATATATTATTAATCTCAATCTTTTCAGCTTGGTTTTACCCTTCATAGCTTAATATGCAATTTCACTAACTGCTATGGCCTCTTTCAATGCCAGTGGTCAAAGTGCTTGGCAAACTTTTGTTGCATATGATGCATGTTTCCGCTTATGTTTAAATGCATGGTCAAGGGACTGCATGGAGGCACCGGAGTTCCTCCGAGCTGAATGTGAAGTACTACGAAATGCATTTGGGTAAACTTTTTAAACTTTTCATGGGTGTTGTTCTTGTTAAAAATCTATTGCTGAGGTTCTGAAGGCTGACTTACCGTATTTATGTAATAATTAGATTGCAGAAGTACTTGTTGCAGCCAAAGGGCCAAATTCTTAGAGATGGATTGTTTGGTGGGTCTGAAGATAATTGCAGCATGAAGGAAAAGAAAATTGTTGGAGAAATCAAGGTGGAAGGTGAGGATCTTAATGTCGGCCGGATATAAAACTCTACGGATTGCAGGGGTTGAGTATGCACAATTTAGTTTCATACATGTGTACCTTATTGTAATAAGAACTGCATTGACATAATCTTTACTGCAAGCTATGAACACTTGTAGGTTCCCGCAACTTTTGGAATTAGGCATAACAAGAATAATATGAATATCATGGAGCCAGCTAATCCTGCAATTATGTATTATTATCCTGGTATAGGTGATTCTGCATGGAGGGTAGAATTTTTTATTCAACTTATTCATATAAAGTATTGAATGGACATACAAAGTTTCACAAAGGTTTCATGCATCATACATATGTCATGATATTTTGGTCAGTCATCGATCCAAACAATAGTTTTGGATGACCTGTAAGTTGATCTTTCTCCACCAAACCCAACCAAAAGAAAATGTATCTATGGTAGAGTTAGCCAGTTGCTCTTGTGTCCAATTTATTCATTGTGTGGTACTTATAGAGGTTACACCTATAAGATCTTAAACACTACAGGCTCCAGTGTCAGCCAACACTGTAATACTGATGTTTATAGCTAATATATATTGATATTAGTTACTACTGATAAATCTTACATCATTGCCAACACTATCAGCTGGAATTGTGATGATCACGTATGGTTCAGCTAAAGCCGGATGAAGTATCTTTCTTTATGATAGAACCAAAATGTGATACATGTACGTAGTCATGCACTTAACTTCTTTCTCCAGGCCATGCTAAATAGCAATAGGCTAGGATGGGTGGAAGTAGAACCTTCCATCTTGGTGTGGTTTATACATATCTGAGAGAATGAACCTTCCCATCTTTCTGCTATACACCTTCAGTTCAGAACTTCTATTGGTTGGCTTTAATCTAGGTTAAGCTGCCCTTGGAAATGAAATTTAAGACTTCTGACGTTGCTACCTCTAGGCATGAGTTGCATTAAAATGTAAAATATGGATCGCATGTTCTTAAATTTTCTTTTATGGAATATTGCCATGATCCACAATTCCCAAGAAACTAACTTCTCTTAGAAATAAGATGACATTCATCCAATCAATGGCAGTGAAAAAAATTCGAATAATTCCACGGAGAAAGCTTCAGATGTCCTCTTCCCAGAGAACACTCTATATGCAAACTGGAGCTCAATATATTCGAAATGTCTCCACGCTTTTGAAGTCAAGAATTCATTCACTAAAGTTGGCCTCCATTCCTATCACCCCAGAAGGTATGCTTATCCTTCTCTACGCCTATTCTATTTGGGAATTTTTACATAAATAAAGTAGTATTGGGTGCATCATATTTGATATCTGAATTCTTTTGCAGTATGTTTACCAGCAGAAACAATGTCTTGCTTCATTAGGCTAAGAAGTTCCTCTCATGAGAAAAAGGAGCTGGGAGCTTCAAGTTGCTTGCAACCCGGAACTGGCGATGTTTACACCTTGTAAGCTTACTCATGATTAGTCTGACTGCTATGTTCTCATAATCATATATTAATATCTCAATTTATTGTGGATAAAAATTAATATGAACTGCAGCTATCCAGAGAGCCAGGCAGATGCTCTTCTATTAGAAGTATGGGATTCAAATAAAGTAGTACAAGGGCAAACTACCATCCAGATTTCATCATTGATTGATAATCCTGTATGTTTCTATATTAAGTTGTAAATAACATGTTCCCGCCTATATTGCTATGGCCTTCTCAGTTCACACTTTTTCTCCAAACTGCTGCAGATGGATCGCATCCAGTGGTGGCCACTTTATGTAGAAGAAAATGAATGTGTTGGGAAGGTCCAACTTTCTATCAGCTTTTCTAGCACTTCTGGTGAGATCAAATCTGTTAAGGTATGCCTTCACTTTAAAAAAAATGCGTATATTTTTTCTAACTACTATATCATGTTAAAAGTTGACAACCTCTTGCTAAAATTTCCTGAGTCGGATACTGTTCATCCAGAGTTATGTCAAAATATTTAGCAGGATAATATTTCTTTGTCGATCTTAGTCTTTTTTTGTTCCCCATCGTATTTTAGAAATCAATTCTGATTTTTTTATTGCTTCGCATTAAAAGTGATGCCAAATAAATTTGCTTGCACCTTTCAGAGTGGACCTGCAGTTGAAACCATCGTTTATGATCTGGTACTGGAGGCAGCAATGAGAGCACTACATTTTCACAAGAGAAACTTGCACATCTGTGGTTCATGGAAGTGGCTGTTGGACGAATTTGCTTACTATTATGGAGTTTCAGATGCATACACCAAATTGAGGTACTTGTTCAAAGAATATAGAAGGTGATATAGTTTTTACAGGGAACATATTTTCACGTTTTTCTTCATAGGTATCTTTCGTTTATCATGAACGTGGCAACGCCTACGAAAGACTGTTTAGAACTGGTGTATGAGTTGCTTTTACCAGTGATAGAAGCTCGAGGTAGAAAGAGTCTAACCAGACAAGAGGTACGCCAGTCTAAATTCATGATTAGTTTATAACTCTGATTTCTTGTAATGCAGAATTACTGCTATTTAGCTTCTACAAAAGAAACATGCATGAAAATCTTCACTGCAAAAACAATGCAATTTTGATGTGAAAAGCGTTTAAATCACTGACGCCATAGGTCCTTGAAATGCTGGTGTAGGATATAGTTCAAGATTTTGAGTTTCAGGTTTCTGTTGTCCCATAATCCAACATATTCCAACCACAAACTCTTGTTTGTCAGGAGATTTTAATCTTGTGTGAAATGATGCTCTATTTGAGTATGATATTGATTATTACAATAATTTTGTAGCATTTTTCAACTCTTGATATGATTTGTAATGACCTTCAATTCGCCCAACTCTAAAAATAAAAAATCAAACCTAGACCATTATAGGTCGTGATTATAGGGAAACTTAATGAGAAATGGAACTTTTCACTGTATGTATTCTGTGCCTCTGTGGTCTTCGCTACAGTTCAGAATTGAAGGTAGGCAATCCAGTTCAGAAATTGGTCAACTGAAAATTCGCACTCCATATTTATCGTGGGTTGAGCATTTTCTATGAATTTTAGATTGTTTTAACAAGAGCTGACTGAAAGTGCACAGACTTTTTTGTATGCAATTGTGTACACAACTTTTTCTACGAATTCAGAGGTTAGTTTTATTGGAGACGAGAGTCTCGAGGGGGTGACAATGATGGTATTTTTTTTTGTTTGATAGAAATTGTGGGGTTTGATGGAGGTGCAGAATGCATAAACTGAGGGTTAAGTTGGAATTTTGATCAGTCCTCCTGTTGATCATTCTTCTTAATTATGTAATTGAACAGGGTAGTTTACTGCTCGATTGCGAGGCACAGGTGGGAAGGTTGCTTGCGACTACGTTCACAAACTACAAGTCATTGGATGAACTGTCCCTCACTGGAGTAGGTGACGAGCATGACTTGCACGGCCCTGCATTTGAAGTAGCTGCACCAGCTTTGATTCCTGCTGTGCAGATATATACTCTTTTGCATGACATTCTCACTCCAGAAGCTCAGACTACCTTACGAAATTACTTGTTGGTAAGTGGACTTCAGTGCATGTGATTGAGAAACATTGCTAACAGTAGGGGTGTTGTTTTTTTACAAATACAAAATACGAATGAAAGAACATTATTTCACAGGCTGCTGCTGCCAAAAGGTGTCGAATGCATATGATAGAGACAGAGGAATTCATGAATAGCAACTCAGACGTGCTTACAGATCCTATGACTATATCCACAGCCTACCTTAAAATGAAGTCATTATGTATGAGCTTAAGTAATGAAATTCAGGCAGATATAAAGATCCACAACCAACATGTTCTCCCTAGGTACAATTCAAAATTTTGTTAATTTAAAAATTGCAGCCATGCCATCATCATGTTTTTACAGAATTTTGCAACCTTTCTAACTGATAACTTTCATGTCTGCCAGTTCCATAGATCTTCCAAATATATCTGCTTCCATATACAGCAGAGAGCTGTACAAGAGACTTGTTAATTTCCTCAAAGTATGCCCCCCTTCGAGGCCCTCTCAACATGTTATCGAACTTCTGATAGCTAGTGCTGATTTTGAAAGAGATCTTCAGTCTTGGAACATCAGGTAACAATATAAAAAGGGGAAAGCCCACATGTTCTTCCATTTTTTTTGCAAAGCCGTAGATTACTGATTTCAGGATAGGACAGATTGCATTATTTTAGGGAGAGATAAAAAATTAAGTCACCTTATATCTTTCTTTCTTTTGCAGTCATGTTCATGGAGGTCTAATCTCAAGGGATCTGTTTAATGATTATATAATGGTGTGGATCGAAGATATGAAAATTAACTTGCTGGAGCTCTGTAGAGCAGAGAAGGTACTTTCCCTCACAGCACCACTATAAACTAAGCTCGAATTCTTGAATATTGATTTTCCAGATGGTTTTTGCAGGTCCCATGGTCTGGAACACAGACACACTATTCAACATCTCCATTTGTTGAGAATATGTATGATCATGTAAGAGTTGCCATATCTGAGTATGAAATTGTCATCAAACGGTGGCCTCAGTACCTAATCCATCTAGAAACCGTAAGTTCCATGTTCCCGTTTAACAGAATTGATAGAATACATATATTTTAGCATATGATAATGAAGTCAAAGACTGCCATTCTTATCTATTTTTATCTTCTGATCTCTTAGACTGTTTGCGACATTGAGCGTGCAATTCTTAAAGCATTAGAGAAACAGTATGGTGAAATTCTGGCCCCTTTGAGAGAGAGTATACCGAAAATGCTTGAGAAGCATGTCCAGAAATTCACCAGAAGACAGGCAACAACCATCTATGTTATTCCTGATCAAGTAAGTTGGTAAAATCTGCAGCTGCCTCGTGCGGCTAACAGTTGTCAGTAGTAATGCCTGATATATTTATTATGTATTGCAGTTGGGGACATTTCTAAACACAGTCAAAAGAATGCTCGATGTCTTGCATGCCAGAGTGGAGGATGTCATGAAATCATGGGGAACTATCTTGATGGTCATTGGAGATAGCCGGTTGGTCTACGGGGAGCAAATGAATAGCATTGTCGTTACGCTCAGGAAGAAGTATAAAATTTACGTTCAAGCAATAGTGGAGAAGCTTGTTAGTAACGTGAGTTTCAGTGATTTAGCCACAATTATTACATCATTCTGATTCCATTGATTAACAATGTGTAACGTATGATCTTTGCTATCATTTAAAGACTCAAGCAAATCGAAACACAAGGCTCAAAAGAATCCTTGAAGAGACAAAAGATGCAGAGGGTGAGATACAAATTCGAGAACGGATGCAGCTATTGTCTTCGCAGATTACAGATGCCATATGCAATTTGCATAATGCCTTTTCAAGCAGGATTTTCGTAACCATTTGCCGTGCATTCTGGGACAGGATGGGACAGGTAGAACATAAATCTGAAAACTTTCTGTCGATAATTGATAAGTTTTAAGGTACTAAATACTTCCATGTTGGTTAGATTGTTCTCAATTTTCTTGAGAGGAGAAAAGAAAACAGAATCTGGTATAAAGCTTCAGGGCATGCATTAGGGGTAAGTGTCCTTGTTCTTAATTCACAGGAGCATCAGCATGCATAATTATTGAGTAAAAGGTACTCACGTATAGACACAATCTATGCAGATTCTGGATGATCTTTTTGCATCACAAATGCAGGCGCTCCAGGGAAATTCTCTGCAGGAGAAAGATTTAGATCCACCGCGTTCTGTTATTGAAGCTCGGTCAATTCTTTGCTGACAAACGAATAGTAGAAAGTTCAGCACACACCTTTTGCGTTATTTTCTGCCCGCGTATTCATTAAACATCCATGCATTCCTGCTGTAATATTCTGTAATGTACTTCATCCCAATTCTTTGATTGAAAACCAATAAAAGTTACACCCTTCTAAAGAAACTGATGTATTGAAAAGAAAGATTGATTACTGTATAGCAGACTAGCCCTGTGCTGCGTACCTTTTGCCAACGAGGAAAATGTATTGATCATTTTGTCTAATTATTGGATATTTGTGCTTTTTGTTGATTTTTGGTTTATGTGCTCGATATAGACCATAATATATCACCATTACTGGTGATTGCAGCACAAAAACAGCGGCAAACTGCGTAGTGGTGATTGACAAACTCGCAAAGTATGTCGGACAAGGTTAATATAGAGTAAATCACACAGAAGTCCCTAACTATATAGACAATTTCAATGTGGACATAAAAAGTAACAATAAAGTATCCGATCTCTTAAATTTTTTCAATGTGATTTGGAGTTTCCGGGTCTTTCTTCTTTCAAGGACAAAAATACGCTGAAGCCTCACCTTTTCCTACTCTTCTTTTGCTCTTCTCGCACCTAATCCCATCTACCTTTCTCAACCTCTTCAGCAACCCCAACTTAGAAAACTGAACTCCGACTTAGATTCTATGATTCTATCTATACGAATCAAACAATAAAATCCAAAACAATTCTAATATTAGTCATGACTTGAATATAAGAATCTTAATCCTAATTGTAGTGAAATAAAGAAAAGATATGGCAGAAAAGACAAAGTTTCAGAGTATTCAAAATAGCAAGCAACCATTAAAAACTTGCATACTTCCCTTCATTAATTTTTTTCCTGCAAAGATTGATTGGTGAGGCACATGCATGAATCAACCTCGTGAGATTTTACCCTGAAAATGTACTCGCACATTGTAACTCTCTTTATCGCTTTTGGATCTCCAGGTAATGTACTCCTCTTTTTTCTGATAATATATATCTAATGCACTGAATCCCAACTCGAGATGTCACCCTCTTTTTATTCAAAAAAAATGAGTCAACCTCGTCAATCCAAGGCAGGCGGTGCTGAGTTGGTTGGGGGTAACAAGGGGGCAACATCCTCGGGGTAAATTTTTATATCATGGCTATATTGGTAATTTCACAGTCCATCATGTCCCTAGAATTATAATATTAATAAGCCCTTGGGGCAGCTGCTTATTGCACTCTAAAAACATACAGAATAATACAAAGAGAGTCTGGTACGAGCAAGTAAAGTAGATTTTTTTTTAAACCAGAACAAATCCTTGTGTATTGTGCATGTTTCTGTTTTATGATCGTTGTCCTGCTTTCACGTTGTTGATCACATCTGTTCCCAACACCCCCTCTCCAGGGTTCAACAAATCGTCAAAACACAATGTCCATAGTAATATTACATCAATATCAGATGCCCTAACTTAAGGACGATCAATATCACTTTAAAACTCCGGCATAATAACAAGCATATGATGATCTATATATACGTCTCCATGCATAACACCATGCGTCCTTTATCTTTGTGACAAGAACATTCAGAAATGATCGGTTTGTCGTTTGGAATACCAACTAGTAATCGCAACTGGAGCATGAGGAAGTTAACTAAAGGAGCGTGACTGTGAGATCCTGGTAGCTCGACTGGGCATGATAATGTTGGTGTGGGGAGCGTGCTTGCCCGCTAGCTACTTTTGCCACGATCTGCTAGTGCTTGCACAGGTGACTGAGCTTTCTAGTATGAACTGAAGGTCATCGGGTGGGTGAGGTGATCGGAAAAGATAGGTGCGAGCAGAGGAATGGAAGAAAATTAGGAAGGGTGAGGCTTTCTTGTGGATAGCATTTTTGTACTTGAGAGGGGGAAGTTAACAATAGTAGCATAATTCCCTAATTCCCAATTCACAGTGAAACAAATTTAAGAGATCGGGTATCACATTGTTACATTTAGGGATTTTTTGTGTAATTTATTGTAAAATAGAGCATGATGCTTGCAACACAAAAATTCTGTCATATATAAGGATAACCAGTTATAATTTATTGGTAACAATAACAGAATGACAATATGGCAATGATAATGACAAATTCAGCTCTGCTAAATCTGCCATTCTTTTCTTTTCGGTACGCATCCCGCCCATCACTTGGCTGGCAAGCACAAGAGGTGGAGAAGGGAATTTAAGAGCAGGTGCCAAAATTCATAAATGTAGACAAAAGTTCAAGTAGCTGAAATCCACTTGATGTCAACAAAAAAGTGTTCTATTTTAATTCCTCGCGAAATCACCTGATGGCTGAAGATTAATTTGTACAAGTGTGTAAAGAAAGACTTCCAAATTAAGATACTCACATGTACGATAAGCATCATCGAATTATAATGGAAGTGGTAAACTATACACATGTTATAAAATAGAATGGTATAAATATGTTATACAAGAAGAGATAAGAGCACTATAAAAATATGCGGATCATTCATTATAATGGACATTGCATCCTGTGGATAGTTATCCATCGGTCATATTTCGTCAACTTGGACCTGGTTAGATGACTGCATATATCAAATCTAATGACGCTGAATTCTACATAGGGTAATCACAAAAGCTCATGCTACTAATCGAGATTCTTCTGAATCAGGAACTACTATGTCAAGGCGCATCATGGGCTTATAGGCATCAGGTATCTCTGCACCAGCCTGAACACAAACTTCTACCACAGCCGGGGCTTTACCATAGAACCTCTTAAGTGCTCCTGTTAATGGAGGACCCTCACGGTCCCGAACGTGCCACACATAATTTGGCGGTAATATCTCATCCAAAACTGCATCCTGCCATCCGTGTTTACCATCCCTCCACTGATGCTTGAATTCCCCGCAAAGTTTCACATTGTGGCCCCATGGCCCAACATGCACCTCCGAGCAATACCCACAAGCCTTTATTGTGTACTTCCTCATTAACTGCCTCAAGCCACGCCTGACCGCTCTGTATGCTTTTAAAGTTCTCTCAGCAATTTGTGGTACATCGGCTGGCAGGGGAGGCGGACCATGATGGACACTGGAGGTATCAAGGTCTTCAAGAATTGACAGGGAATCCTTTGAATGCGGCAGCTTGGGCTCCTCAATATATCCTCCCCTGTCAATCACTTTTTTCCCTAGCATGCGAATGGGCGATGTCCTTCTACGAGAAGGGTATGCCGGTATCTCAACACCTGCTTGGATGCACAGCTCCACAACAGCAGGAATTCTGTCGTATTTAAACCTTGTGTCATGCTTGATGCGTAGCCCAAAGGGATCGAACATATGGTATGATTCTATGGGGATAAGGACATCATTGATGGAACCCCTGATCCAAGAATGAAAGCTTCTGCGGTTTACATTACCTCGACCTCGACAGTCTTGTATTTGGTGACCAGTGGGACCGACATGGATCTCTGGGCAGTGCCTAAAAACAAAAGGAAATTGTAGTTACTAAATTGCAACAAATATACCATTCAGGAAGATACAAAATATAAGTGTTAAAATTATTGTTAGTCACTTTATTTTATTTCGTAACCCCTCGAGGATACCTTTGTAATTCTTTTATTTTACTCCTTAGGGTTTCACGTTATATAGGAATCCGTATGGCTTATGGAATAAACAATAGATTTCCTCATCTTTCTTCATATGATATTAGAGCAACGGTCCTAGATAGGAGTTCTGACCTAAGCGTCCCCTCCGCCACCACAAGCCCTCTCCACCTAAGGCCCTGCACAAGGTCTTGCGCGGCACCAGGCCGCCTGGGCGCCGCCGCCTAGGGATGTCCAGCCATCTCCAGGCCAACAGGGCCTTGCCGGCATCACCAGGGGCCTTTCCAGCCCTCTGCCAGGTGGTTTCAGACCATCACCGAAGCTCCAGCCCTCGCTCCAGGGAATCTCCAGCCCTCCGCCAAGGCCCCAGCCTTCCACCAGAGCATCTTCAACCCTCTGCCAGGGCCTTGTCGGCCCATCTAGACCTCCGCCGTTGAGTCCAGATCTCCACCAGCCTGCGTTTAGGTCCCCGCCAGGATGACCAGCCCCTGTTTAGGGCTTCTTCAAGGCACCAACAGCCCATCTGATATGGCATCGTCATTGCATTTGATGTGTGATTAGAAGTTCTCTTAACTTTCTTGCTTATATATATCCCTAACTATGACGACTGCATCTATCACCGAGACAAAGACCCTCTTTTCGACATCCAATGTGGTAATACAGGGTACCTCTATCAAACTTAAGGACACTGACAATTATGTGCTATGATCCCGATCGTTCAAGATGTTCATCGGCGATCAGAGAAAGATCTCCATTTTGACAAAGGAACCCCCGAAGGAAGATGACAAGGATTTTGAATCTTAGTAGACTATCAACTATCTGATCATGAATTGGATGACTAATAGTGTAGAGCCACAAATCGTCGGGAATCTCTAGTTCAAGGAGACAACCAAGAAGATATGGGAAGAGTTGGCGCAGACATAAACCTGAGTATCCAGAAGCTAATAAGATAGGGCAGCACTGTGAAGTTGGGGGTTCTGACTTCCGCCAAGAAAGACACCTGCTGCCACTTCGCACTGCTGCCTGGATTTGCCCTGATGCCTCCTGTCGAGAGGCTTTTCTGGATGCTTGCCTCCTCACTTTCTTCTCTTTACCCTGTGGTCTTGTACTGGATGATCTATGATGTCCTGTCAAACCGACACTACCTTCTGCCTCTTGACTAAGCTCACATGTATGACTGAGACCATTTTTTCTTCTCTATAAGAAAGAAAGCATTTGATTATTCGCAGCAAACAACCAAGTCTTATCTAGATGACATCTACATGGGATTTGGTCCGCAACAGGGTGATTCTACGTTGGTGGAGCACTATCATCTTCTTTCAGTTTTTCACGAGGAACTTGGTATATTCCAGCCGGCTTGTTGTACGAAACAGGTGACAGAGAAAGAGGAATGGCAGTATACATGTTTCTTACTGATTTGCATCCACGATACCAGAATGTGAAGGAACAATTCCTCACATCAGACACACTTCCATCCATCAAAGTCGTACTTGGACGTCTGCAGCAGATTGAGAATTACAATGTTCATACAAAGACTCCACAACCTGTGGAGAATACCGTGTTTTCGGCCTCATCAGGGCGGGGTCATTTCAACTACACGGGTGGTCCTTATAGAGGTGGTCGTGACCCTAGTTGTGGTCGTAGCCATATTCATTGCACTCACTGTCAGAAAACGAATCACCCTTTTGAGAAGTGGTGAGCGAAGTTTTGGATGCCACCACATGCTCACTTGGCATCGGAATATGATAGCACGGCAGCAGAGGCACCTGCACAGGACACTATTTGACATACTGTCTAACTTTCAGCTTCTGAATATTCACACCTAACGGAGATGTTACATCATTTTGATACTACATCCAGTGAAGCCACTCCTACTGCTCATCTAGCCATTCCGTCAGAACCCATTGCTACTGCAACAGCTAATGCTCATGCATGTATCATCGACTCAGGTGCATCCACTCATCTGATAGGAGAAGGTAGTTTATTTACACCTTTTCAGCCTTCCTCCATTGTGAAGTCAGTTCGAGTGGCCAATGGGGCTCATTCCCCAGTTACCTCTGTCAGGATTATGGAGTTCTCTCTAGACTCCGTCTTACGGGGGTTCATTGTGCCCAGATTTCTCTTTAAGCTTACTGCATGTTCATAAGATGTGTACTCAACTACATTGTCGTATGATTTTTGATGAGTTGTTTTGCCATTTTCAGGACATCTAGACGATGCATATATTTGGTGGACATGAAAAGAATGTACTCTACTATCTTGATATTCCTACATAGTCTATGTTGACGCATATAGAATAACTGTACCTCTTTGTTATTTTATTTTTCCTGTTATTCTCTTTATGTAATTTACCCATAGGCTACTCTCCTATATAAGAGAGCCTAGGGCTTATGGAATAGATCATCTCATTCATTTTTCCCAACATGGTATCAGAGCGACGGTCCTAGACCGGAGTTCTCGAAACCCTAACCCTACCCACCCCACCCGCCGGCCCTATCTCTCTCTCCCTCGATTGGCGCGCCTCCAACACCGCCTCTCCTCCCTCGCGCGTCGATCTTCTCCAGCACATCTTCTCCGGCGCGCCTGCGATCTTCGCACATCTTCTCCAGCACATCGATCGGCGCGTCAATCGCCTGCGCATCTGCGCAACTACGCACAGGCGCACCTGCGCACGAGGTAGCGCATCGGCGCCTACACCACCAGCGCGCATCATCTCCAAGCGCACCATCTCCAGTGCGCCTGCGCGTGAAGGGCTCCATCTCCAGTGCGCCTGCGCGTGAGGGGCTCCATCTCCAGTGCACCTGCGCGTGAAGGCTACATACCGCGTGCGCATACTGTGTGCATCGTTGTCATTCCTGTGCGTGTGCGGATTGTAGCACGCGCAAATTCATGGGGATAGTTGCTTGAGGTCTACACATGCAACTAATCCCGTCTATGTCATTGTAGACAAAGATTATCTCTTGTCATTCGCTCCAGTCTTCCGTCTCCAGTATGTCAGAAAGCAAGGCAGATATCCCGTCTATTGGCGCGTTTCGTGGTCCAGCGCCCATTGTCAAGATGGATGGTACGAACTATGAACAGTGGGCAATACAGCTCATGAGTATGATGAAGTCTACAGGTAAGAAGCACATTCTTACCGAGCCCGAGCCTGCAGAGAAGACTGGAGTCCATGCCTCATGGGAGGCCGATGATGCATATGCCAAGGTGTGGCTATCTGGCACATTGGCTATTGAAATTGTCAATGACATTCTACATCAACCCACAACCAAAGACATGTGGGATATCCTGGCAGTGACATATTCTCAGGCGAAGAACGAGACGAAGATCCTGCAACTACAACATGATATATTCACAATAAAGAAGAACGGTCGTCCTTTACATTCTCTCTATACATCACTGAGAGGGATGTTCGAGAAGCTCTATAGCTTCATGCCTCTTACCGCCACGCCAGAACAGCAGAAGACATACAGGAATGCGACGATGGTGGGTGTGTTTCTCCTGCACTTGATCCAGAGTATGAGGCAGCACGTTCTCAGATTTTGGCGGACTCGACTATTCCTCCCATGGAGGAAGCTTTTCACAGATTGAGTAGGATCACAGTGCCTTCAGCAGCTGCGAGTCAGAATTCCTCAGCTATGGCGGCCAACAGAGGCCGCGGTTTTCATCACCAGGGCCGTGGACGTACTCCTCGTGGAAGGGGTGGCCGCACTAGGCCAACATGCTCATATTGTCACCGAGTCGGACACAATGAAGACACATGCTACTCGAAGCATGGATTCCCTGCATCTGCACGAGCCGCTGAGCAGATAGAGCCCCCATCTGCTGCTACACTGGATCAACGATTTGATGATCTAGTTGCCCGCCTCAGGGGCATTATCCCACCATCTGGTCCAGCACCGACTACAGAGAGTCATACGGATGCTGCTGCTTCTGCCTCTGCCTCTACTAGTACTTCAGGTAGTACACTTGCACTCCACAGTAGTAGATCTGATACATTGCCATGGATCATGGACTCGGGCGCTACATATCATCTATGTGGCGACCAGAGTCTACTTACAGGATACACTCAGATTCCTCCAGGACGGACAGTAGTGATTGCCAATGGCACGCACTCCCCTATCACGGGTCAGGGGGAGATTAGATTGACATCTTCTATGCAGCTCAAGAATGTCCTACATGCACCGCATTTTTCTATGAATCTGTTGTCAATTAGTCAGATTACGAAGGATCTCCATTGTCGAGCTATTTTTGATCCATCTTCTTTGATTTTTCAGGACATCCGTACGGGCAGCGTGATTGGTCATGGCTATGAGCAAGGAGGCCTTTACTGTCTGAACCAGACCCCATTTGCCGGAACCACATCTTCTCCTGCTGGACAAGTATCTCCTCTCCTGTGGCATATGCATTTTGGTCATTTACCGCTTCAGAAGTTGCGTCTAGTTCTACCCTATGGTCTCTCTCACACACCTATCCAGTGTGAGGCATGTCAGTTGGGAAAGCATCACAGGTCGTCTTTTCCCAGTAGTCAAGGTCGGAGTAGTAGCTCCAAGTTTGAGTGTTTCATGTCGATGTCTGGGGTCCGAGTCGTGTTCCCGATCATCAGGGACACAGGTTTTATATTGTATTTGTGGATGATTTCTCTAGAGCGTCATGGGTCTTTCTAATGAAAAATAAATCTGAAGCAGGAAATATTATTATCCACTTTCTTAATGAAATTCAAAATGTTTTTTCCACATCTGTCAAGATTGTGAGAAGTGATAATGCCTTAGAGTTGTGCACCAACACTCTAGCCAATTACTACTCCTCAAAAGGAATTATTCACCAAACATCTTGTGCTCATACGTCTCAACAGAATGGGGTTGCTGAAAGAAAACACCGTCACCTTCTTGATGTCACAAGGTCACTTCTTATTCAGAGTCATGTTCCGTACTCCTACTGGGGTGATGCAGTCCTTACTGCATGTTACCTAATCAACCGTATGCCTTCGTCTGTCTTGAATGAACAGATTCCTTTTTCACTCATTTACCCTGACAAGGATTTGTTCATTCTTACCCCTCGTGTGTTTGGGTCAGTCGCATTTGTCCATCAGTTGTCGCCTGGTACTGACAAGCTCTCTCCTAGGGCTGTCAAGTGCGTCTTTGTGGGGTACTCCAGAACTCAAAAGGGGTACAAGTGTTTTGATCCTGTGCGTCGGCGGTATATGATCAGTGCAGATGTTACATTTTTTGAATCTACTATGTACTTTTCAGAATCTGGAAACATGCAGCTACCACCTATATCTCCTGATGCCGTATTCATGGCACCACCACCACCATTGCCACAAACAACACCACCGTCACCACCACCGCCACCGCCACCACCACCGCCATCGCTAGTATCCCCGCTACTATTCCATTACACCCGCAGGCCTGCTCCAGCTCATGGTCCTGACCCGTCAACTAGCTCGCCTATGGTATGTAATGAAAATATTAATGTTGATGGATCTGACGACATTTCTCAGCAGGATGCATTACAGGAGCATGGTGATAACACAGATGATCTGGATGTTCCAATTGCTCTACGCAAGCCGAAGAGAAGCTGTGCCAAATATCCATTATCAGCAGCTGTGTCTTTTGAGAGGCTATCTGGAGACTTCAGGAAGTTTGCATTGGCACTTTCAGCTACAGACATTCCACGGAATCATCATGATGCTTTGCAGGATGCTAGATGGCGGCTAGCAATGGAAGAAGAGATGGCGGCACTTCAGTCTAGAGGAACCTGGAGTTTGGTTCCTATACCTCCAGATGTCAGCCCGGTGAGTTGCAAATGGGTGTTTACAGTTAAGCACAATGCAGATGGTTCCATTGACAGGTACAAGCACGCCTGGTTGCACGGGGCTTCACACAGACATATGGGGTAGATTACCTTGACACATTCTCCCCTGTGGCGCGTCATTCCACTCTACGGATCCTGTTATCAGTTGCAGTTGCTAGAGACTGGCCACTTTATCAACTGGACGTGAAGAATGCATTTCTGTATGGCAACTTGCAGGAGGAAGTCTATATGCAACAGCCACCTGGTTTTGCTGTTGAGGGGGAGTGTTCCAAGGTTTGCATATTACATAAGGCCATCTATGGCCTTAAGCAGAGCCCCAGAGCATGGTTTCAGAAGCTTTCAGACCTCTTTGAGAAACAAGGATATAAGCGCTCCAATGTTGATCATTCCTTGTTTGTACAGAAGACGGCTAGAGGTATCATTGTAATCATGGTTTATGTTGATGATATCTTGATTACAGGTGATGATGACCAGGGCATTAAGCAGGCAAAGGAAAGGCTGGGGACCGAGTTTGTCACCAAGGACTTGGGAGTCCTTAGATATTTTTTGGGGCTGGAGTTTGCTAGAAATCCATATGGATTAGTCATGTCACAGAGGAAGTATGTTACAGATCTACTGAGTGAGACAGGTATGCTAGGGTGTCGACCTGCTACGACACCAATGGATCCTAGCATGAAGCTGTATGATGATGACACAGAAGAGGTGGATAAGAGAAGGTACAGAGAACTGGTAGGCAAACTACTGTATGTCACGATCACTAGACCTGATATATCATTTGCAGTGAGTCGTGTGAGCCAGTTCATGGAGCAACCACGTCAGGCCCATATGGATGCAATACACATGATTCTGAGATATTTAAAATCATCTCCAGGTGCAGGCTTGCTATTTAAGAAAGGAAAGGAGATCTCTATCACGGCATGTGCGGATGCAGACTATGCAGGATGCCCCAAGGACAGGAAGTCCACATCAGGATTTGCAGTCTATGTTGGAGATGCTCTAGTTTCGTGGAAGAGCAAGAAACAGACAGTGGTAGCTAGATCCAGTGCTGAATCCGAATACAGGGCTATGGCCCAGGCTAGCACAGAAATGATGTGGGTGAAATCCTTACTTGCAGATCTATGTCTTGATATACCTCTTCCTATGATGTTGGAATGTGACAATCAGGCCGTCTTGTTCATTGCAAATAACCCAGCCTTTCATGAGAGGACCAAGCACATTGAGGTCGACTGTCACTACATACGTGACATGATTCAGAAGGGGTTCATTGCTACATCTCACGTCACATCAGAGAATCAGACTGCTGATATTTTCACCAAGGCATTACTTAGAGGCCCATTCCAGAAGTGTGCGTCCAAGCTGAGCATGATTGATATCTATGCTCCATCTTGAGGGGGAGTGTTGACGCATATATAATAACTGTACCTCTTTGTTATTTTATTTTTCCTGTTATTCTCTTTATGTAATTTACCCATAGGCTACTCTCCTATATAAGAGAGCCTAGGGCTTATGGAATAGATCATCTCATTCATTTTTCCCAACAGTCTACCTTTGTTGGTCTTGTGTCGATATCTTCTGATCCTCTTCTGTGGCATCTCCGTCTTGGTCATCCGTCTACTAAAGCTCTCTCTATGATGTTCCCCGAACTTTCTCCACTGAAGCCATTTGAATGTGAGGCATGCTGGTTCAGGAAACATCATAAGATGCCCTTTCCTATGAGAGTTGAGCCTCGTCGTTATGTTCCTTTTGCATTGGTTCACTATGACATATGGAACCCTGTCCGATCCATGTTGTAAGTGGTCACAAATATTTTGTTGTTTTTGTCGATGATCATAGCAGATGTTCTTTTCTACCTAATAAGTGAGATATCGTATATTAATAAGATTATTAAGTCTTTCTTTTAGCTCAGTAAGACTGCATTCTCTACTTGTATTCGGATTTTGAGGACCGATGCACTTGAATTTACTCAACATGATCTGGTGTTCTTTTTTTATTCTCAAGGTACTGTCCGTTAAACATCGTGTGCCTATACTTCCCAGCAAAATATAGTTGCTGAGAAGAAACTTAGTCACCTTCTTGATATCGCCAGGTCTCTTCTTTCTCACATGAAGGATCCTAAGACTTACTGGGGGACGTCATTCTTACCGCAATCCGTCTTATAAGCATGATACCGTCAACTATTCTACAGGTAACTACTCTATTTTCATTAATTTACCCTGATGAGTTACATTTTCCCTTACCTCTGCGGATTTTTGGGTGCACGACTTTTGTTCACAATTTTTATACAGCAGATAAATTGTCTGCCCATGCATTTAAATGTATTTTTCTTGAGTACTCTCGGACTCAAAAGGGGTATAGATGCTATGAACCTATGGGACATCGTTACTATGTCTCAGTTGATGTCACCTTTTCGAACAGATCAATTTCTACACATAATCCGTCGGTGACATACCCTTGAAGTTACCACCACCGCCTATTGTCTATAAAAGGAAAAATATAAGTAATAATGAATCTATTCCACTGGCACTACCTATTTTGTTTTCACAGTAATAATGAATCTATTTTGCAACATGATGGAGAAATTGATGGAGATGTTACTAATAGAATAAATGCAGGCTGGCTAAAGTGGAGAGGAGCCTCTGTTGTTCTCTGTGATAAGAAAATTCCTTTAAAAATTAAAGGAAAGTTTTACAAAGCAGCCGTGAGATCTGCTATGCTTTATGGTTCTGAATGTTGGCCTGTGAACCATAGACATGTGCAGAGAATGGCTGTAGCAGAAATGAAAATGCTAAGATGGATGTATGGACATACACGTAAAGATCGGATTCGGAATGATGCAATCAGAAAGAAAGTTGGTGTAGCTCCGATCGAGGATAAGATGCGAGAAAACCGCTTAAGATGGTTTGGTCATTTGCAAAGAAGGTCAACTGATGCACCAGTTAGGAGATGCGAGTGTTGGGATGTTGAGCCGGCTAAGAGAGGGCGAGGACGGCCCAAGAAGTGTTGGAAAGGGACTATACGAAGGGATCTTAGTTTTTTGGATATAAGTCCGAGATTGACCCAAGATAGATCTGAATGGAGGCGAAGAATCCATGTAGCCGACCCTACTTAATTGTGGGAAAAGGCTTTGTTGTTGTTGTTGTTGTTAGAAAGAAGTATCTTCTTTGAATGTCCTTCCCACTAATCGACTGGATGTTCCGCCAGATCTCCCTATAATTCTGCAACAAACTAAGAGGCAATGTACTTTTCATCCTATCTCATCCTTTACTTCTGCCGACAATCTTTCTAGTAGTGATAGATGGTTTAAAGATGCCATAATGGCGACCACTATCCCGTGTGATCATAATGATGCAATGCAGGACTATGGTTGGAAGATGGCCATGAATGAGGAGATGGATGCTCTTACTTCCAAAGGGACATGGGATCTAGTGTCTTGCCCACTGGAGGAGGGGGGTGAAACCGGTTGCATATCCATGGGCCTTTACGATCAAACAATCTCCTAACAAAACAATTGACAGATTGAAAGCATGATTGTTGGCAAAGGGTTTCACTCAGACATATTGCGTGGATTATTTTGAGACTTTCTCGCATGTGGCAAGATTGAGCTATATTCACACTATCATATCTGTTGCAATAAACAACAATTGGCCTATATTCCAACTTGATGTGAAGAATGCCTTTCTCTATGGTGATCTTGAGGAAGAGGTTTATATGATGCAACCATCTAGTTACTCAGTTGAGGAGGAGTGCGTATGTCGACTTTGTAAGGCTATCTACATGGTTTGACAGGCTCACTGCTGAGATTAGCTCTCTTGGGTTCCAAAGGATGATATCAAATTACTCCATTTTTTGTGAGACGATGGGCCATTGAAACTATGATATTGACCGTCTATGTTGATGACATGATAGTAACCGGTGATGATGACATGAATTGCTGAGACCAATGCCTTCCTCCAGAAAGTGTTTGTCACGGAGGACCTTGATCAGATATGCTACTTCTTGGGTATAGAGGCTATTCACATAATAGATGGGTTACATCAATCACAGAGGAAATATTGCATGGACATTCTTATAAAGGTCGGTTTGCTTGGATGCTGACCATCGAGCATCCCAGTAGAGGCACAGAAGCATACCACTTCTCTATATTCAACATATGAGGATCCTACTAGATACAGAAGCCTAGTAGGTAAACTGTTTTACCTCATTGTCACTAGGCTTGATATATCATATGTTGTCAATAAGGCAATCCAACACATGGACAGACTGTGCTACAATCACTGACAGGAAGTTCTCATACTCCATTATCTAAAGGGATTACCAGGATGTGGTCTTTTCTACAGATCGAATGGTCACACCAATATTACTGCTTATGTTGATGCAGACTATGCTAGCTCTATGGATGACATGTGATCCACCATTGGATATACTATGTTTGTGGGAGGAAATCCGGTTACCTGGCATAGCAAGAAGCAGACCGTTGTATCTAAGTCTAGTACTGAAGTTGAATATAGGGCAATGACTCATGCAACATGTGAGATTACTTGGTTGGCATCTTTCTTGACAGAAATTGATCTTCCTATAGCTACACATGTTCCTTTGCAGTGTGACAACAAATCTGCCACATATATTGCTACCAACCCTATCTTTCATAAAAGAACCAAATATACTGAAGTTGATTGCCATTTCATACGTGATGTTGTACGCTAAGGGAAGATTTTTACTCAACATGTGTCTATTGGAACTTAAGGGTTGTTGAGTTTTAAATCTTACTCCCAATAAGGTTCAAACTAGTAATCTAAAGGTCTGACTAAGCTCCATACTTTGATTTTATGAAGATTAGCTTAAAAATCAAAATTGTTGTAAGTTCTTTCTTTTTTCTTTTCTTTTTCTTTTTAGTCATTTATTCTTCTAATAAGTGCTTGCTAAGGGACTGGCAAAGGTAAAGTATAGGGGATCATGAATCACTAATTCATCATCTTTATTCATCTATTTTGACTTAAAATCCCTTACAAAATACATGTAAATAGCATTAATTCTCACTTCTTAAAAATCCAATATCATTTGTTAATAGTATATTATTATCATTATTTTAACTTAAAATAAATAAAGAAAGAAAAAAGAAAGAAAAAGAAAGAAAAAAAGGATGTATATATAAAATAAATACAGATTGATCCTAACCCCGAGAGTAGGTCAAGTCTTAACCTAATTGATAAGGAATAAAGTAGGGGGATAGGGTCAATATCTTATTTAATAATCTCAGAAAACCAAACTCACAACGTACATATTCATCATTATTCATTATACACATATCTTGTATTATTTTATTTATCATTAATTCAATCTCAAATAAAATTATTTTCTTCTTGAAACTTGTACATAAAAATGTGTTTTAAATAATAAAAACAATCGTAAAGATAAACTATGTATAGAATAAAAGGGGCAACATTTTGAAAGACCGTAAAATCATAATTGAAATATCAATATCTACTCCATATGAACTAAAAATGAATCAAACTCACTTTCATTGTGTTTAAAATAAAATAAGCTTTAAAATGAAAGTGATTTCATTAATAAGATGTGAAAGCCGGCTTTTTGGAGTGCCATTGTATCTATATGTGAGTATTGTATTTATTTATTTATATTTTTGGATATATTGTATTTAAATGTTTTGTACATATTTTATGTTATTTATATAAAATACAAATAAAATTAACAAAACAAAAATATTAAAAAATAAATAATCGTATTAATAACATAGATATAATGTACCTATATTGTACATAAGTTTATTTATTTATTCAATTGAATATATTCATAAAAATTAAATAAAAATATATTTAAAATCCTCTAATCATTCTGTAAAAAAATACAATATAAAATGGTGTATATTTTTTGTACAAACAAATAACTAAAATTATGTATACTATGTATATAGGTATTTTATACATGTAAATAAATGTATTTAATTATTTAACCAAATAAATTAATTTACTTAATTTCTTAAAAATCACTAAAAATAACTTATTTGTTTATAAACATTTTTAAGTTCATAAGTTTTAATTTAAAATCAATTTTTAATTTATTTTAACTATTTTCTATTTATTCTAATGAATTTTATCTTTTTCTTTTTGTCTTTGTTTAGGCTGGGACTTGATTGGCCAAGACCTGATTGTTGACTTCGGTCAACAACCTTATCTCCCCTTTTACTCGAATGAATCTCCAAACCCGACTCTTACCCCAATTCTTGCACTCGAGTCTCATAACTACTTTACCCGAAATCTTCGCTCAGCTTTTCCCTACAGATCGAGACCCTCACTCAATTTGAGTTTCCCAGCTTACCTCGATTCACGTGCTCAAATCGTATTTGAAATTCGCTTTCGATCAGCCTATATAAGATCTTCAGGTGCCCCCTTTTCGAGTTTGATCCGTCTTTTACCCATTTTTCTCCTCGAGATTAGTACCAAGAGCTAGTTCTAGGTGGCAGCTAGAACTTCCCTCGATCAAGAGTGTGAGAGGAGGGTGTAATCGGCGTGATTAAAGGATTTCGTATAAGTAAGGCTAAGACTAAATATATGGAGTGCACATTTGATGGAAGTAGTTGTGAAGGACCCGAGGTGAAGATTGGTGACGATAACATTCAAAAAAAAAGATTCTTTTAGATACTTGGGATCTATTTTGCAACATTATGGAAAAATCAGTGGAGATGCTACTCATAAAATGAACGTAGGTTGGTTAAAGTGGAGAGGAGCCTCTATTGTGCTATGCGATAAGAAAAATCCTTTGAAAATCAAAAGAAAGTTTTACAGAATAGGTATGAGAACTGCTATGCTTTATGGATCTGAATGTTGATCTATGAACCATAGACAAGGTTCAGAAATGCGGTATGCAGTATTCGTTTGGTCATGCGGTCTAAAGCGAGTAAGCGGATATGCGGAGGAGTATACGGAAGTATATGCGGTTCATGCGGTTTATAATATTTTAATTTAAAATATTATAAAATAAATAATAAAATGTGTTTGTATATAAAAGTTGATGATCTAACAAAATTCAAAATCAAAAATTCCAAATAAGATAATATAATCAATAAGATATATGATTATTTTTTAGTGTGTATTTTGAATTTAATGCATATATATACATATACAAATTAGGATACAACAGGGAATACATGATTTTATAAGAAAAACTTTAATGTATATATAGATCCTATAGATAACAAAAGCTAAAGAATAATCATAGGTACATACACCCAAAATTATACACATATATGTATCTCCAAGGGATAAAATATGTTGACACAAAATATAGGGGAAGATTGTTTGCATATAAAATTTATTAGAAACACAAAAAATATAAAGTGTCAGAATGTTAGTCAATTATTTCATGTTTTATTTGATGAATTAGAATGAATTTCATTTATAGAAAATTCAAAAAGTAGTAAACAATTCATTAATAATTGTTGAGAACAATGGGAAAAAATGGATAAGAGAGAAAATATCCTAGATTATATTCCCAAATGCAATATATACGAGAATAATGAAAAGATGCATCAATGCAAATGATGATATAAGAGTTGATCGGAAAAAAATCGAGTTAATGTGTCATCAACATGCCATGGATTAACATAAATCCTATTAGATATGCGGCCGCATATACCGCATATGCGGACCGCATATGCGTTTTGACCGCATATTGCCGCATATGGCATATGCGCTTCGGTCAAGTGACCGAATACGCATATGTGGCCGCATATGCAGCCGCATGGACCGCATTTCCGAACACTGACCATAGACATGTACAGAGAATGGCAATAGAGAAATGAAAATACAAAGGTAGATTGTGATCATACATGTAAAGATCGGATTTAGAATGATGCGAAAGTTGGTGTAGCTCTGATAGAGGATAAGATGAGAGAAAACTGCTTAAGATGGTTCGATCATTTGCAAAGGATGTCGGCCGATGCACCAATTAGAAGATGTGAACTTTAGGATGTTGAACTGACTAAGAGAGGGTGGGGAATGCCCGAGAAGTGTTGGAATGAGACTATCCAAAGGGATATTAGTTTTTTTAGATCTAAGCCCAAGAATGACCCAACATGGATGGAGGCAAAGAATCCATATAGCCGGCTCTATTTAATAAGGGAAAAAGCTTACAACCAAGGATCTTGACATGTGTACTTCTGAAGGCCTAAGTTGTCGAATGTAATCTGTCATCCTACCATAAAAACCAAATATCTTAAAATCAATACATAAGTGTTAGGAAATCGGAAGCGGAAGCGGAAACATGGGAAAAGATAAAGAACACGAAGAACGCGGGGTTTTTACGTGGAACCCTACTCCGTGAGGAGCGGGATGAAACCACAGGAGAAGCCCTCAAAGGGGCATATGCTTCATTGCTTTTTCTCATCTGTTACAGGAGGCCTGGGGCTCCTTATATAGCCTCCACAGGGCCTCCAAGTCCCACCACTGGACAATGTGGGACTAAACAACAACTCAATAGGCGCATACAACTTATACTCCAACATTCCCCCTCAAGCTGGAGCATGCAATGCTCAGCTTGGACAAACAGAAAGAAACTCAACTCAACGCTACAGGACACTACGGACAATATCAACCCGACGCGCACATTGCTGCAGTCGAGGACGTTGCTTCTCATGTCGTGCAGGTGAGGAGGACGAACAGGCTAGAGTGTGAGTCAACTGAAGACTCGGAATCTGATCATCGAGTCTGAAACTGCGTCTGAAGTCTCCTCGTCGGAGAACTGGGTCTCTCCCATCTGGCTCAGAAAATGGTGCACTGCTCTGGTGTACCTATATACCACATAAAAATCCTTACCCTCAATGGCATAGGGAATGGTCCTTTGCTCTGGAGTCCCTATGGCTCACATGAAAACTCTGGCCGAACAACAACAAGAATAATGATGGGGACCTCTAATAAATGATGGCAACATATGCTCATCTAAAAATGACCGCAAACTCGTGCGTGTATGAAAACTGGAGACTCAGAAATATCGTCGAGTCTGAGCTCTGCTGTAGAGTTTGGAAATTCTGAACTGGTCTGACGAATCCGATATCTCTGAAATCTGGAAAAGACCTGTGACTCTACATAATACACCCCCCTTCTCACATACTTATCGGAAAACATGGACATCGACAAGTTGGGAGAAGACAAAATAATGGGGAGAAAATATTCTCAAAAAAATTTTCTCGCAGCTTTTCATTTTTTTTATAAGCCGTCACATTTTTCCATTCATTTTTTTAAGCCGTTCAACTTTTTTTACGGCTTTGCATTTTTTTAATTTGTGTACGGCTTTTTCAATTTGTACGCGCCTTTTCAAACTCCCTTTTTTTCAGCCCACGATCTACTCATCCCAATTTTTCTTTTACAGCACAGCCCACGTGCTTTAATTAATTTTTTTATATGGCGCACATGGCCTGTTAGGGTTCCCATCCATTGGGAACCCCCTTTCGAAATGCTGCCCCCTCCCAATGGGGTTTCCTGGAGCGCCGCCCTGGATAGGAGCACCGCGCGCTTTGCGCGAGGAGATCGTGGGGGGCTGACGCGCGATGGGTTTCGCGCTTGGTGGGACTAGATTTCGCTCGCGCGCCGCATGGAGATCTGTTGGAAATCGCCTGGAATCGCAAGGGTGGGGCCTGGAATCGGCTTACGGCGCCTAGAATCGCAAGGGGGGCGTGACTGAAGAAGGAGAAGGCACCGCCTGTACGGAGATGGTGGTGGCACGCCATGCCTGGATGCATCGCCGCGGCCCCGAGGCGATAGGCGCAGGAGCTGAGCGGGCCTGGAGAGGGTCTTCGCCGGCTTCCGTGAGGGTCTGGTCCTGCAGAGAACCGCGCCGCCTGCGTGATTGGAGAGGAGAGCGCACCTGGAGATGCTCGAGCACCGCCAGGAGGAAGGGTCCTCGAGCACGACGCTCCTTAGGGTTCCGCCTGTGACATGCCTTGCGCAGTCGCACGACGCCCCCTGCTGGAGCGCGCAGGGATGTGCGTGCATGGACGCGTCGCTGTATGCACTGAGATGCATCTGGACTTGCAGAGATCGGATGATCGCGTCGCATCTATGCGCGATCTGGAGGAGAATAAGGGCTAGATAATGCATGTGACCATGGAAGCCTCTTGAGGAGGCGCCGCCAAGATGATTGCCAAATATTTTAGGGTTTCAAGAAACCCGATAATCGAACTTGAACATGATCTTAAAAAAAACTTCATGAACAAACAATGAATCGAATCTCGGGAAAAAACATGAACATAAAAAACTCCGAGAATCGAACCTGCTCTGATACCATGTTAGGAAATCGGAAGCGGAAATATGGGAAAAGATAAAGAACACGAAGAACGCGGGATTTTTACGTGGAACCCTACTCCGTGAGGAGCAGGATGAAACCACGGGAGAAGCCCTCAAAGGAGCATATGCTTCATTGCTTTTTCTCATATGTTACAGGAGGCCTGGGGCTCCTTATATAGCCTCCACAGGGCCTCCAAGTCCCACCACTGGACAATGTGGGACTAAACAACTGGGTGGGGTAAATGGATCCTGGAGGTATCCATTTACCCATCTACAACTCAATAGACGCATACAACTTATACTCCAACATCTTGACATGTGTACTTCCGAAGGCCTTAGTTGCCGAATGTAATCTGTCATCCTACCACAAAAACCAAATATCTTAAAATCAATACATAAGGGCATTAGTTGCCGAAGATGGTTGGCCATCATCCTATAAGAGACAACAAAACTACAAAAGAACTCAACCTTAGTGGTAATCTGTTAGAGAAGGGGCAAATTCGCTCGAGCTTGTTGATGTTCGAAAGAAGTTCGGTTTAATTTTGATCTTTGAAGCAATGGGGCAACAACGGTACTGCTTGCAATGGCATTGCAAAGAAGCCTATTGCCAGCTCTTGTCTAGTAACATATAGATGGAGTGTGTTTATCATCAAATAGAAAACCATTGATGTATGTGGCTTTGCTTGGAGAGGCCAAACAACCAACCATTACGGAAAGGGCGAGGGGGGGGGGGGGGTAGAGTAGTTGAGCATGATCGAATTCCACGGTTAGCTATATAACGCTTCCCGATTCATGAATTTCTTCTTGCTAACTATAATAAAAACCCACATTGTGCTATCTCAAGCTTAGCTATCTACTTTCATGATATAAAGGTCGGTCAAATATGTATGTCAAATGATCCTTCATTCACACTCCACTCTCGACACGACTAGGACAAAGGCCAAGGGCACATACCACCGACACCAACACACTTAGACCTCTATGAGGGGAATGGAAGCATCATTCATGAGTGAGGTCATTTATCAGAGGGGAATTATTAGATCTTGTCAATAGTCCGATTCTTCAAATCAAGTCCCTTATTAATTATCTGATCATCAGTCAATTGATGGTTTGACCCTTGAGGGAGTCATTAAGACAGATGACCTCGAGCCAAATCAAACTTTACCGAGCCACCCATAGAAAGATGTACATCACATGAGGCTTGGCATTTTTCCTAACTAGATCCACTTTAGAACTCAAGTGTGGACTGTGTACCAGCAAGGTCATAAGGTATGCATTCGGATCTCAATACCTTAGGAAGCAAGAAGGTCAAAGGGGGGGTTCAACAAATTGATTACTCATTGTTGGTTTCATTGTAAATGGATGGAGTGTATATGAAAAGAGAGCTAGATTGAGAGGGGGGGGAGAATGAACAAAGGAAGGGGAATCAAGATCATGATGGCTCTGCTAATCAATTTGTCTCACTTTGCTCATCCCCAGAAAGGTGGATCTGCTAATCAATTTGTCTCACTTTGCTCATCCCCAGAAAGGTGGATCTTTGCTTACTTTCTTGACTCTCTGATTGTCCTAATTAGCTAGCTTCACCGATGACATTTTAATTAATTTCTCTATGTATTTAATTAATTGGTAGAGCTAACGACAACAAGCATCCAATTCCAATAAAAGAAGAGTTATCAGGGAGTAAACAGACCAAGGGTAAAAAAGAGAAGACATCACTCTTTCCCCCCTCTCTCTCTCTTGCGCAAGGAATAAGTTTTTTTTAAAAACTAACGATTCGGGGGAGACACGGCGTGGCGCTCGCCCCAAAAAACTTTATTAAGCGCAAGGAATAAGTTCATGTGGTCTATTCCTTGTTTTTTTCTCCTCAACTCATCGTTTTTGATATTAGTAGAAAGGATCGATATGATGACTTGTACAAAAGGTAGGAAGGACTTGTACGAGGTAGAAAAGATTGATATGACGATTTGGATTCAAAAAAAAGGAGTAAGCACCAATGACTAATTATTATGTAGATTTCAATGACCATACCACCCCATTATATATTAGGGAAAAGTAGGTAGAAAAGATTGATATGACGATTTGGATTCAAAAAAAAGGAGTAAGCACCAATGACTAATTATTATGTAGATTTCAAGGACCATACCACCCCATTATATATTAGGGAAAAGTAAGCCTGGTGTGATACAGCATACATCAGGATTACATTCAAGCGGTTAGAGCTTCTGATCATTCTTAACCCTCGGTTATTGAGAAGGATTGACTAAGTTGTTAAAATTAAGTGGTCATCTTACGAAGGATAATCTCGTACCTTGACCTAATTTAAAAAATGAGACAAGACTCAATTACTCACAACAACTGGTAACTGTCAACCTATGGTGAGGACAAAGATGATCACAGTAGAAAAAAATACAATAACTAATGAGTCATTGTCGAGGGATTGAAATATTTTGATACATTGCTCATATGATGGTAAATATATCTATCGCAGTTATCAATACGATCTACATTCCTAATTCCAGAATATCAGTCGTGTACCCTGATATATCTATTTGTGTCGATGATATTGTCGAAATGCATGAAATTGAGCACAAGTTTTCTGCCACTTAGATCAATATCATCAATTTGAAAAACCGGTATGAGTTAAATTATCTCCCATTTTGATATGAAGCTTCTATATTGCTATGGACGAGGCCTTGAAGAGTTTACCAGTTAAGTAAACAAGATATATAACTTCATATTGATCCTTATAACTATCAAAGAAGTTGATGACCTCCTTGACTAAGGACAACTTCCACTCACGGTATATTATACGAGGAAAAGTAACAGCAGATTAGCCTGGTTGAACCAAACTCAAAACTATCTCTGAGCTGAGTAGTCAATATACCTGCAGCCATAAACTGGAACAACGTGCAAGAGCTGTGTAAGTCCTCGAATCATCACCTTCCATTGTTCCAGGACCTCATGAGCGATAGGTACGAGATCTGCAACTATTATCCCATTCTTCGGCGGCTCAAGAGGTTTCTCTATGCCCATCTCAGCCAGATTCTTGTCCGCCCTAGCCACCCGCTGCATCTTCTTGATCGGAATGGCATAAGGCTTCTTCTTGTTCTTGGGTAGTAGAGGAGGCAGATCAACATTCTGTGGATGCTTCACTTTCTTAATGGCCGTTGGCTTCCGCCCCGACTGAGCAGCACAATAACAGCCACTCGACAACAGTTCCCTTCGACAACGCACTAGGTAATTTCCGAACTGCGAGAATAAGATGTTATCAAACTAAAATTGCAGACTTTCGATTTACCAACAAACGAAAAGATTTATAAAAAGAGAAAAAAATGAGTTAAGCCATTCCAAATATCGCATTTCCGACTGCGGTGGTGACCAACTAAGAAACGGTGACAAGAATGGGACGAGGTCGCATTCGAGTTAACGTTCATGTGATGATAGCAGAAGTACCGGGAAGAGCTGGAGAGGTCGGAGGGCGGCGGGAGGTGGGACGAGGAGGAGAGACATACAGGGTGCAGTGCAGCAGTCCAGAGATGAGGTTCTCGGATCGAGAGACGAGGAAGAGCGCCAGTGAATGGTTCGCTCCTCGCTGTTCTGCCGATTTATCCTCGCCCTTTCTCTCCGGGAACGGAGCGCAGGGAGCCCGGCTCTGCCTCCTCTTCGCCGCCGGATCACCATCCGATGGTTCATATTTACTGATATTCGGAACCCACACTATTCGGATATTTTCGTCAACAAATCCGGATTCGCAACAATTATTTATTTTGTTTCTGGTTAATGGGAAGATTGTATTGGAAAAATGGTCTCGTGGTTGACATTGTAATATTGGAACTGATATGTAGGTCTTTATTTATCCAAGTAGGTTTTTGAATCGAGAGATGAGAGGAGCGTAGGTGAGGTGAGATTGATTCATTCCTGACTGCTCACTCTTCCCTTCCTCGGTCCAACAAAACGAAGCCCAGGAGCTTAGTTATATCTCCTCTCCGTCGTCAATCATCGTCCAATGGCTCACATTCACTAATGTTTAGACCCCTCCAGCTCTCTATATTCGGGTATTTTCCTCAATTGATTACAGATACGTAAAATTCTTCTACCCCACTTGCAGCTTGCAAGCTCCTCCCGGAGTACATCAACGACTCCTCTTAACTAAACCATTTTTCTCCTTCACCTCTAGTGTACCCACCTAAAACCTATTTCTCATTCTCATGGCTTACAGGAGAATCGTGCAAATGATTATATATATTATCCAAAATAATCTTGGAAAAAGACAAAAGAAGATAGCATACTAAAGTAAAGAGAAAATTCACGGTTCATCTACAAAATGATGGATCCATATTTAATCATTTATGTCATTAGTCGTGTTGAGGACCTGCTTCAAAATATTCATAAGAGTTTTATCATATCATGTATGTGTAGGTGCTCTTGTAGTTCGTGGCAATTTGTTTGTACTCTTGATCGAAAATTATTTAGGTCATTGCAATATGTGATATATTTTTTGTTGATATATATGTCTTGATGAGTGGCACATACAATTGATAATGCAGTCGCTCTAGCTCCTAATGAGGAGTTACATCCTTATTGTATAGCACCAGAGCATATAATGATGGAGTAATTGGAGCTTGTGACGATGGTTATGATAGAGCATATTGGCCTATTTCACTTAAAAAATAACCAAGGTAAAAAACATACTCCTATTCATCTCTTGTGGCCTTGCTATAACTAGGATGGAATTCTTTCATTCCATAACCAACATCACAGCATATCTATATCCATAGGAAGATGGAGGTGTCAGGAGGATAATTGGTCCTATTAGAATGTATTGACTAAAAATACATTCAATGTGATGTGATGATTCCTAAAACTTTGATCGGGACTTTTAATGATGATAAGTTGAATTGTGTAGAGAGATTCCACTAAAGAAATCAAATACTATGTATAATAATTAGTTGGATAGTTATGACAATGATTATATAACTCATCATAATTCACGTGGTAGTGTTTGTATTTTGAGGCCGAACATGAAAATGCAATGGTATATGCAACTACATTCATGTATTTTTTGTGCTTTCATTGTTTTTGTCTCATTTTTGCAAGTAGGATTTTTAGTTAATAGGATGAATTCATATCAACCTTTATAATTTTCTTTGTGTCCAAAATGCTTAAAATCCAAGTTGAATTAATAACATTGTAAAGGATTGTATTAGGAAATTTTAGGTGAAATTTTATATTAAAATATTATTAAATTATATTATTTTAATTCATAAAATATAATTTCATATTTATCAACTAATTCTTGCTGCAACAAATTTTGTAATTTTTCATTTCGTGTTGATCTTATATAGATGCATAATTATTATTGTTGAAAATTTCAGCCTTATCAAGAACTAGTTTTGAATTAATCAAATAGAAATTAATAAATTGTGGTAAGATAAATCCTAGATTGAACAATAAATACATGATGAATCTCATATTCATCATCATAACTCTTCTCTATTAGCCCTCTATCTTAGGTGTTTTAATAAGCAGTAGCTCATAACTAACATTACTTAATTATTAACCCTTTGTATATAACTAATACTAATTAAAGTACTTAAATAATAAGCATAAATGTTGTACATATATCCATATATTTTTGTCTATTATTTATGTATAACTTCATCATTAAAAATTCCCATAAAAATAATATAGTATTTTAAATGATAATGTGTATATTATTTATTATTCAAAATATCAAAAAAATAACAAAATAATTAAAATAAGTATTTTTAAACATATAAAAATACTTGCAAAAATATTACATTGTATATCTTATTTTGATTTCAAGTTCCACGTGAAAGTTGTAGATCTTGAAAAGATCTACAACTTTAATGTCGAATATTTTCCCTAATTATTTTTCTAACTATTTATATTATATTATACAAGTGTTTTTCTCATTTTAGATTTTTCTGATTGGCCACATGGCCCAATCATACGTCTCCATTTCATCGACCCTTAAGGGCCACATGTCCCTTTTATGGATCACTTGATCTTTTGATCAGATGGCCCAGAGCACTCCATCTGGCATCTCTTCTTCGATCATATGATGTGCTTCATCAAGCGTATATGGTCCACTCATCGGCATCCCACCTAGGGTCATTGGATCACGTGATCCAGTGGTCCATGTATCGTCTCCCTCCTTGTAACTCTTCACATCATACCTCATCGGTTGAGAAACAACGCAACTTCTCCAACTTCTAGTAACCACCTCACGTAGTCATCCAACCTCCTTCTAATGTCCTCCTATAGCCCTCTTTTTCATCATCCTTGTTGTACCTTCCATATCGTTTATCACCCTCACCTACTCCATTGGTGGGTGATGAATCTCCATTTCATCACCTTTATTCTATCATTTTGGCCTTAAAAACCCTAATAAATGCATCCAAATACCCTTAATTTGTATGAATTAACATTCATCCCTTATTGTATAAATACTGTATAAAATATTATTTTTAATGCAAAAATGACAGAATAAAGAAAAGAAAAGAAAAAGAATAAAATATCAAAGATTTTTTATGACCCTAAACCCCGAGACCTAGGCATCTAGATGACTAGGCCGACAAGGAATAAAGTAGGGGGAGATAAGGGCCAATAATACAATAAAATTTCCATTTATTAATTCATTTTTTCTTCATTTCTGTGACCTAATTTATTTTATGTTTTTTATACCTCAAATAACGAAACTTTGAATATAAAAGTTTATATAATAAAATATAGAAAAATATAAAATTGATTTCATACAAAAACAATATACAGAGTAAAAGATATCTCTAAATAAAATTCCAAACTCCCAACTTCCCAGACCCATATCTCTCAAATAAAAACTCAAAATATATCAAAATCATCTCTAATTGTATATAACTTTTAATAAGATATTTAACGAAGATGGTTTCATATTTTATGGAGTTAAGATGTGAAAGTTAGGTTTTGGACCCTTATTGTATAATAGACTTGATTAAATTAGTCATTCTATTTATTCTTTATTATTTTTATAATTTTATATTTTTATAATTTTGTAAATAGTATTTATAATATGTGTACATATTAAAACTGAAATAAAAACAAAAATAAAATACTAAAATAAAATATCTATATAAAATACCTAGATGAAATATCTATATTTATACCTATAGATTTAATATACCTATTTATTTAAGTGTATATATTATATCATAAAAATATAATAAAAATATATTTAAGTATCTAAAAATAAGATATAATTATATATAATAAGTGAATAAAATAATTAAATCAAAAATATAAAATAAAAATTAAATACTTCAAAACATATATAAATATACCTATAATTACGCCCTAAAAAGTAACTTGTAGTTATATACCTCTAAAAAATAAATAAAAATCATAATAAAATACTTTATAAAATAATAAATCATTTTATTTTATACCTAAATATGATAAAATAATTTGTTATTTATCTTAGAATTTGCAAATCTTTTTTAGGTTAGATTTTTCTTGTTGGTCCACATGGACTAACCAAATCTCCATGTGAGTTGACCAAGGTCAACTCCTCTGACTTGCACATGCTCACTGACAGACCTCGTTTGACCCCATCTTTTGTTGATTTTTGCAGCTCGACCTATCCATTGTTTTGAGAAGATTCCTTCATGGTTTTTGTTCCTCAGTTGATGCTCTTTCACGCCGGCTCGATTCCTCGAGCTTTGGATCGTTGGCATTCTCATTTGACCTCGTTCTTTGGAGCCTCTTCACCATTGGTATAAAATCAGACGACCTTCCAAACCTCGATTTTTGATCCCTCTTCCGCCTCCTAACCCTAGATCCGAGCCTTGAATCACAGTACCTGTGACAGTAGGAGTTGGTCCAAGCTCTTGGTGTATATATCTGCGTTGAATTGAGGTTCGATCCGTTACTCGCCGTCGTGCTTTGTCGTAGCTCCGTCTGGGGCACTTCGCACCGGTGAGCTCCTATCTCTCTCCCTTTCTGTAATCCTTCGGCTAGCATTAGTCTAGGATGAGCGTAATTTGAGATTGAGTCTATGTATTTCACCCTATTTTCCGCACTTCACCCTCGTCGGAGCTCTCGCTTCACCACCACATTTTGAATACCTAAGAACAACTCCACCGTGCCCATCGCCTTCACCAGCTCCCCCTTCGTATGTTGATCACCCCACACACCTCAATCACCTGGATCTTGCTCAGATTCGGAGACCAGGTCCTCCAACTCTGCCGCATCGTCGGAGGACCCCATCCGACCCACTTGCATCCATTCCAACCCGTGAAACCCTCCTTGGCTTCGTTGTTTCGTTGTGAGTGTATTCCTACATGTAACAGAGAGAAGAGGGCTCTCCCCATAGGCTTTCGAAGCTCAGGTGGAAGCCCCATGTGTCGGACTCCACTAGAGCTCCTCTCGAGGATCCGGCCTTCGTGAAAGTTCTTCATCATCGCGGAGCAGCATCGGGGGAATTTTGCATCCATCAGAAGTAATGAAGGAGTGGAATACCACTAGTTTCGACCGATCTAAGTCCAACCAAAGCAAGTTCATATGGTGTTCTTTCATCAAGACCCAGCATCGTCCGACCGAGTCGAGCTCTTCCAGACTCATAGCAACCATCGGATCACGCTGAGCCAAAGCTGTTGATCATCTCCAGATGTTCTAATATTGGCCGTCTAGAACGAACTATCATCGGGCCACCGGAAGACAACGCGTGGCATAGGAGACCAGATCTAGCCATTGGCTCGCGTGCATTAGTGGGTATTTTGCATCATCCACCCACGCGTTTTTTGTATTTTATTTATTAGCATTTAAACTTTCATTGATTGTTCATATCTTTTTGCACTATTTGCTTAAAATACCTTCTAGTTATTCTAATTGCACTTTAGTCCTTGTCCACGTCGGTCGACAAAACGTGTGTTATTTGCAACTAAGCCCCTGCAGGTTTAGTTATTTATTGTGTTGTCTAATATTTTTCATATCTAGTTATGGTTTTTTGTGAAAATTACATCCAGACCCATTTACTTTATTTTATTTATATAAATATTACAATTAGTAGTGTAGTTTCTCTTTGTTGTCTTTATTTATTTTAATTAGCATTTTACTCCAAAAAATTATCAAAAATATATTTAAGTTCCTGGATGCTTGTACGTCCATGCTATGTTTTTATTTTAGCATTTTAGGATCTTTTAATATTTATTAAAAATAAAAAATAACCTAATATTTCCTATCTACAGTCTAAGATACATAAAAAATATAAAAAAGCTTTTGAAAAATTACAAAAAAAAATTGTCTTTAGTTATTTACAATTTCAGAAATTAAAAAACCTAAAAATTATAAAAGAAAACTCTTAAAAATGGAAAAACCCCAAATACACATATAAAAATCCACAAAATTCTCAAAAAGTCCAAAAATTGTGTTTTCTGTTTTGTAATTTTCTTGATATTATTTGTGGGCAGTTGGAACCTTCACCCGAACCACCTAGAATTGCACACATCCTTCGATCACAACCATTCCGACAACCACTAATCCTCTTATACGTCATTTGTAAGTGAAACCTCCCGGTCTCCTTTGAAGTTATGTGATAGTGATATGACAAGAGAAAGAGAGGGGGAGAGACGGAGCTATTCCTCGACGAGATCCACGAGGTTGTCCTCGTGCTGCAGTATCACCAAACTTGCTGTTGAGCTCGCTTCTCCAACCTACAAGTTTGAGCGAAGACCATAGGTTCTTGAAACCTCATCTCCAGACATGTTCCATCTTCCCCCGTGTCATCTGTCCTCCATCTTCTTCTCATGTGAGTATACTATAATCCTTCTTTTTCTTTGTTTTTTTATTTTTTCTTTCATTGGTTCTCCTTTTTATCTGCACATACACACACCCAATCCATCATCTGATCCACTCAACACCATCTCCATCACTTCACGATCTTCGCTCCCATTCTCGATCACCTCCTCTCATATCATATCACTCCATCCATGTTGATTTACACCCTTTGTCTGAAAGATGAAGGACCCATCATCGGCTCCATTGTCGTTCACCTCTACAGACCTCATTCCACCTCCATACCATTACCATTCGTTCCCTTTGACTTGGGCTTCTTTACTAACTCATGCATGTGGCTTTACTCTTCATCGAAAGGAGGGGATCTTTTAACTCTAGTCTCGAGCTTTCTCACCAGAGTAACTTCACCAATAGAGCCCTGCAGGGCTCCTCTCCTACTCTTCGGTTCGACCTCGACTTCACCACACCATCAAGAAGGTTATTTGACCTTTGGCTATAACAGAGGAGTGAGGAGGAGACATAACAACAACATCGGAGCTCTATTACGCATCTGCCACGAAAGGAGGAGAGGGAAGAACGCTAGTAGCAACAGTCGTTTGATCAACCTCCTTCGACAAAGATATGAAGAACAATAGGAGGCCACGTAGAGCCACTTGAAGCATCGCTTCGCCCCCTCAGCTTCAGTCCACCCGAACCACCCTTACGCTCTCAGGCAGTTCCACATGACGCCCGAGCCAAGCATACGCTCCCAATGTCAGTCCAAAGCAGTTCTGAGCCCGAGCCTTCCTTCGGACCTAAACCCCACTCATGTCTTGGGCATTTTGCACTCTGGCCCATGCGACTATCTAGAATAAAAGATGCATCCTGCCTTTGGTGAAATTGCAAAATATCCTATTAAGTTTCTATATTTACATTCTAGTCCCTATCAGGGACTTATTTGTAATAGAAAGTGTGTTTGTAATTAGGTTTTATTTATAGTTATGCCCCTGACTTAAGTGTTGAATAACTTTGTCATATGGAATCCAAAAATTATGAACATGGTACGTTTGAAAGCTATTTTTATGCTTTTTAACACGGTATTAACTCTTTGTTGTTCTGTTTCAGTTGAACTAAGATTTAGAAAAGGGTAAAGTCTTTGAAACCTCCATTAACATTGCTAAAAAACAATCAATTCTCTATTCAATACATAATTATCACCTTGATCTGAATGATTTCCTTATAATCAAATTCAGTAATTAAGTTTTTGATTGTTCAACATCAATCACTGATTAAGAAGATTATTGATCATTGAGTGACACTTTTGTCGAAATAAACATGTGCATTAAATGAATGAGTGACTAGTAACTTAGTAGTTGATTAGCAATTTGGATTTTTGTCTATCTAAGTTATGTCACTTTGCGTAATAGATTAATCATGAGCACAATTTTCTTTGTTTTCACTATTGTGTAGTTGTACGTTACCGGTTGCATTCACTTGTTGATCATCTAATTATATGTGGATCATTTAATTTATTCACATGTAAAATCAAATTTTAAATCATGCATTGTATTATGTTTGCATAACTTGATCGATGCTCGATATGTACTCTCCACTCCTCTTATCTATTCTTACCCTGACATTGACCATCTCATTTTGGTCTTTTTCTATATTTAAGTCTTCAAAAACCTAAGTATAAGGGTATGTGTTGTTTTCCTTTCTTTTCACCAACTTATGCGTAGTACGAGCGATGCCTTTTTTTGTCACCGAGTACCATGAGGACATATCACATGCTAAGTATTGGAGGGGTGTATATTACATATTTGCTTTACCCATAGCTCATATTATGGCTTGTTTGTAAATAAAAAGGTAAGGGAAAATTATTGTAAATTGTGTATATTTTTGGAAAATGTTTTACATATATGTACAATACATGTTGTGAAAATTCTTGGCAAAAGTTGGGGTATAACGCAAATTTTAAAAAATTGAAAACTTTGTGTTTGAAAAAAAGATTGAAAATATAGAATTATGGAGCTTAGGTTTTATCCCTAATGCCTGCACTTCACACCAGACTTGTGTATTGATGAATCTCATATTTATCATGTAAAATTCTACATATTAATCCCAAAGCTTAAGAAATTCAATAAAAACCACTGATAATTCATTAATATTAACCTTGATTATGTTATATATATATTGTGTATAATCAACCTAAAAATAACACTAAAAGCTAACTCTAATTATTGTATTTAATCACTAACTTTTCCTCTATTTTCTATTCTATTAAAAACCCCTAAAAATTAGATTAAGTACTTTATATATTTATTTCAGCTTTTAAAAAAATTAAAAATACAAAAGTTCTTAAAACCACAAAACACGATGTTTTTACCTATTAAAAACCCTCTCAAAAATTCATCTTTGTACAAATGACTTTGTTTGACTTTTTGTTAACCATGAAACCTATATATCTCATCGAGATCTAAAACTTTCATGTTTTGACTTCTTCCTAATTTTGCCTCTAATTATTTCTTTTTTATTTTTCTTTATTTTATTGATTTCTGAATTTTTTTGGAGCGGACCCATGGCGCTCTCTAGAGCCGCCACGCAGCCGCTTCTCCTTGGGTCACCTGCCACCCTTCTACGCCTTCTGATCTCCTGTGGGTGCTTCATCTTAGCCATCCACTGCAGTTCTCCTTTTAGTAGTCTGATGAGATCTCTGGATGTCATCAGAACCACTCACCTCCGCCTCCTCCTCAGCCGTTAGATGACTCCTCTAATCCAAAGACTGAGCAACCTCCCGTTAACCATTCAAGTTTCATCACTGGATGAAAGCTTCAGTTCCATACCAACCGCTCCACAATGCCCCGATCTCAGCCCTTGATCACCGCTTCCCGATCCGATCTCCGTCCTTCAACTATGCTTTAATCATGAACGTTGGATCACAAGATCCAACGGTTGGGCTTCTTCTCCTACCTTCACCTCCTCTCTTCCCAACCTTTACACGTCATGACACCCCTGACCCCTTCCATTTTTGGCCATCGCCTCACCCTCTCTCTCTCCTTGATTCAACGCTCTCTCCACGAAACCCAGGCGTCCGTTACCCTCACCAACCTATCAATGACCCTCGTCATCGCTCCACCTTCCTCGGGAAACTGTCCAAAAGCCTCGCCATCATCACCTGAAACTACCCACCTCCTCTCTATAAAACCACCTCCGCCGTCGCACATCACCCTTGTCCACTGATTTCAGAAGCTTTCTGCTTGGTCCAAGTGAACACTCAAAATATTGAGAGAGCTTGCCAGTTATTCTTAAGCTCTTTTTGGTGAAAAATTTCTGATATTTTGAGCTTTTTTATCTTTGATTTTCTTGATATCATAATGATGGGTATGGTTAGCTCTTCGGCTCTTACCAAATTGGCGCATATTGATCCACAAATGTTTCAATTTTTTATACACACTGTAACCTAGGTCAAAGCAAGGTAGTGTAAGGATCCATGTCCCATACTAACTATGTGCTAACACTCATGTGCCATGAGGTGATTCCCGACTCATTCCCATCCTCAAGTGTCCTAAAATAAAGTTCCAGTTTAAGCACTCAAATCCTAGTGCCTTAGGTGAAACTGTGACTCATCACGGGAAGTATGCAATCGTGCATGTGTAGTGTAAGTCATATTATTTTAAGCTTAGAGATTCTACATACAATACCACATGCATATTTATAAATCAAGGAGTTTGAGTAATTAAGTCCTAAGACCTTAATGAATAGGAACGATGAGACTTAGAGTCAAGAGTCCCTCCAAATCAATTAGCCTGATACATGATGAGCTCGAATTTCGCCTCTTTAATAATAAAGAATTATAGTATATGAGACGAAATTCGATCGATCAAAAACTACAATCTTTGAATGTTGTGGGATATTTTTACTCGGTAAGTCTACCAAGGTCGAACATAGGGACACGAGCCTCTTCATGTATTTATGGAAGATTATTGATTAATTAATGTATGAGTATTTCTAATCTTATATCTTCATGCAGATGTGGTATGAATGTAGATAAAATGAATGCACAGAATGCAGGAAGAATCACAAACCATGATGCATGTATTTTATTTGATTTTTAAATGCAATTAAAAGTGCGATGCAATATAATATAGGGTAAGATGAAAAATACATGCATGCACTATAAATATGTACAAATATGCCCTATAGGTGTCAAACTAATGAGCAAGAATGTGCGGATCAATTTTAGAGTCAGAATGAGCAATAAGGATAAATAATGGCATCAGGGAGTTGAGAGCAATAGACACTTTACATTTCAAAAATTAGAATATTTAAATAAGTGTCAAAACATGAAATTAAGTATGCCATTAGATAGAGCATGAAGTAAGCTTTAAAATGACACTAAAATTAACTAAATCGGAGATCAGATGCTCCATGTATTAAAGAAAGAAACAAGAGGCATAAATGCAATAAAATGCAATCAGAAGTATGAGAAATAAATGCAAAAATATATCAGAAAGGTCCCGAGGAGGGCTTAGATGCAATTATCAATATCCGACGACCCTTCTCTAAAATGTATACATGCACGTAGGGACCTATATGTAAATATCAAAAGTCGGTGGGATGAGATCGCAAATTGCCCAGACGTGCAAGTGAGGCACGTGCTTAGGGACCTGGATGTAATTTTGTAACATCTTAGGGACTTCGTTGCAATTAACCAAACCCCACACATGTAAAGCATGCAGGGCTAGGTTTGGCGGTGGCGACAGGCTTAGGAGGACATGTGGTTGGTCCAAGGTGCTTCGGGATGTGGCTCGGTGCACCCGAGCCTATAGGTTCGAGGTCGAGGCGAGGGTGCATCTAGGTTGTCCGATCAAAATGATCAGACGATAACTATACGTTGCTACACCTCCATCCTCATCACAAACGATGGAGAATACGACGCTCCGACAAGCCATGAGAAACTCCTTTGACCTCATGTTGCTCCTCCAAAGGTCAAGCGACCTTCTGAAGAGGCTTGCGAAGATGGTGGATGCGAGACGAAGCCCCGATGAAGGCTGCAGATGTGAGGTGGTGAAGCTTGTCTGGAGTTTTTTCTTGAGATCGGAATGGAGTCGTGAAGTCCGACCATTTGAAGACGAGTGTACATGCAAGCGTTAATAATAGCTGAGGTGGTGGTGTATATGTGTTAAGTGGAGTGAACGGAGTTCCTGTGTGGATGGAGGAGTGGGGGACCTGGGCTCCATCTCCAGCAAGCTGAAAAGGAGATGGGTCGGAGCGAAGAGAGGGTTTTGGATAAGGAATAAGGTGGCGGAGGGTGGTGCGGAGATGCAGACGGTATGTTGAAGCTTATCAGATGGTTAAGTGAAGGTGGGAGGTGTTGATTGCAGCGAAAAGGAACAATAAGAAGAACAAGAAGAAGGCGGAAGAGTAGATACATGATCGGAGTAGAGCACTTGATGGGGGATGTGGTCTATGCTGAGGGTCAAATCGACCCTCCAATCGTCGCTCAACTTGGTCAACTAGTCCAGGGGGCTCAATGGCGTCTAGGGAAACCAATACGTGGCTACGAGAGCCATGGGTCAACACCGAGGTCGCAAGCTATTGTCGCACCTTTGATCCTTCATCCTCTATCACAGGAGAAGGTGGAGGGCTAAGAGACAGCCTTCGAGCGTGGTGGACAAGGGTGATGTGCGGTGGCGGAGGTGTTTGAGGAGGTGGGTGGTTTCAGGTGATGATGGTGAGGCTTTTGAACGATTTCCTGAGGAAGGTGGAGCAATGATGAGGGTCATTGATGGGTTGGAGAGGGTAACGAACGTCCAGGTTTCATGAAGAGAGTGTTGAATCGAGGAGAGGGAGGGTGAGGCGATAGCCGAAAATGGAAGGGCTTGGGGGTGCCATGAGGAGTAACGGTTGGGAAGAGAGGAGGTGAAGGTAGGAAGGAGCCGTAGCCGTTGGATCTCATGATCCAATGGTCAGGATTAAAGCATAGTAGAAGGTGGAAATTAGATCGGGAGGCAATGATCAAGGGCTGAGATCGAGGCGCTGTGGAGCGGTTGGGATGGAACCCGAGCTTTCATCCAGCGACGAAACTTGAATGGTTAACATGGAGGTTGCTCAGCCTTTGGATGGGAGGAGCCATCCAACGGCTAAGGAGGAGGAGGTGAGCGGTTCTGATGAGATCCAGGGATCTCATCAGACGGCTGAAAGGAGAACTGCAGTGGATAGCTAAGATGAAGGGCCCAGAGGAGATCAGACGGCGTAGAAGGGTGGCGGTAGCGCAAGGAGAAGCGGTCGCGTGGTGGCTCCAAAGAGAGCCACATGCCCGCTCCAGAAAATTCAGAAATTAATAAAATACAGAAAAAAACAAAAAGAAATAATTAGAGGTAAAATTAAGAAAAAGTCAAAACATAAAAGTTGTACATCTCGATGAGATCTATAGGTTTCATGTTGAAAAAAAGTCAAACGAGGTCATTTGTACAAAGATGAATTTTTGGGAGTGTTTTTAATAGGTAAAAACACTGTATTATGTGGTTTTGAGATTTTTTGTATTTTTAATTTATTTTAAAAACCAAAATAAATATATATAGTACTCAACCTAATTTTAGTGTTTTTTGATAAAAATAGAAAATAGAGGAAAAGTTGGTGATTAAATGCAATAATTTGAGTTAGCTTTTAGTGTTATTTATAGTTTAATTATATACAGAATATATACAACATAATCAATGTTAATATTAATGAATTACTACTAGTTTTTATTGAATTGCTTGAGCTTGGATATTAATATGTAGAATTTAGCATGATGAATTTGAGATTCACCATACCCCTTTTTTTAAACTATGCTCGTCATCAAGCTTCTAAAGAATGAAGGACTCAGATTAATTCCTGATGGTGCATGTGAAAAATCAAGGCTCAATTTGTCGAAGACCCTCAATTTAAGTGATCCTAAACTTCTGGATTCAACCATGCTCTAGTCAATAGGAATTCAACTTCTCTAATTATCAGACTCTCTATTTGTACATAAAATATAAGGTTATGAATTTAGTACATTGCAATCATGAGAGTCGAGTCGAGATGTCACCCAAAGTTCCAGTCCAGGAGACTTGAAAGTGTAGATGGATGATCAGATGATGGAGGGCACATAATTGTGTCTATTTTTCTGTCCCTCTCATTGGAACAAGGGCCCTCTCGAGTGCCTTATTACTCAACACGTGTAGCTTTTTATTTGTTGATCAATGTGTTCGTCAAAAGAGTTTGGAGTCGTCTGTACTTGTTTTTCTGGGAGTACACCGGGGTGTGTCTCTTTTGAGTATCTAATATACCTTCGACACCCAGACTTATATCACTATACGATGTAGAGCCCTTTTTTTTGATGCTAACCCGACTCCTTTGGTCCTAATAGTATTTGGTCCAAGTGGGTACTTTGAAATGGTTGGGAGCGCTCGCATTTGGTGGGAGCTCTTTGTAATTTGACTTTGTGTTTGAGAGCTCTTTCAATATTTCGTTCTTTTCTTTTCTTTTTGGCTAGCTCTACTGCTTTTACCAAGAGTTGGCGCACATTGATCAACAATTATCTAGTTTCATCACACCCTGGAATATAGGTCAATATCAAGAGAAAGCATACGAACTTGTTCATATATTGGCTAGGGTTTTGTCGACACTCAGGTTTCTTGAAGCCTTCATTAACTTTATCCCATCCTCGAGCATTATTAGATCGGGTCTAAACTCAAATCTCCAGTCCTAGTTCCTCAAGTGATAACTCATCTCATCAATCATGCAGTTGTGAAAGTGTTGTGCTGATCATATTCTTAGAAGGTAGATATGAAGAGTGCAACATAGTGCTCAAATTTTCAAACTGGGGAAGTGTGGATTATTAAGTTCAAAAACCCTAATGACTAAGGCTAGCTAACTTAGACTCTCAAGATCTCAGAAATCAGATGTCTTCAGATCCTTAAGCCTTAAGTGATAGTAAATGTGTCAGGAATACACCAACTTCTTGGTTAGTGAATTTTTGTGATTTTTATCTTTTCCAATTTTTTATGAATTTTAATTCTTCATTTTTTAATTCTTCAAAGAGATAATGAATGGCCCAAGCTCATATGAATAGTTGCATCTACTTCCAGTCAGTATGGATGTAAGTACAGACCTTTAGACGACTACCCATGTTACTTAAGGACGGAGCCATAGACAGTGTCTTCTAAACCACCCACTCTGCTAAGGAAGACCGAAGTTCCCTTACTGAAGAGTAGCTGCTCATTTTTAAGCCTAGTAGTCAGAGTCTTTGCAAAAGAATTTTTTATTTTTTTTTCAAAATTTCTAGGGTTTTTTAAAGGTAAATTTTATTTACAAAAAAGTTAATCCCTTAATTTTTAAACTGGTTTTTACAACAATTTTTATAAGAATCAGTTCATAAGTAAACTTAAACCAAGCCCAAAAAGTTTCCAAAAATTTTCAAACATGAGTTATGGCTAAAGTATATATACAATAATATACGGTATATCCCACTTTACTTAACTTTTGTTATGTCCTCACAGCACAAAGTGATATGAAGCCATGGCTCTGGATAAATACAAGATGATAAAGCGGAACTGAGTTAGAGGGTCCACATATACTTGGGTCAAAATGACCGAAGTATAAGAAGACGGATGAAGGAAAGGTTGAATGATTCAGGTCCCCCCTATACTTAGGCAGAAAATAGCCTAAGCAATCGGATGCGGAATTTCAGGATGGGGCGCCCGTGGCTGTTAGGGTTAGAGGGGAGGGGAATGTGAATTTTTACAGATGAAAAAAATAGAGGGTGGTATATGAACTGTGATGGATGTGCAGGGGAGAGGTGAGTGAGTGAGTGTGTGTGTGTGTGTGTGAATATACAGAGATGGTGAGGGAGGTGGGTGAGTGGATATACATATATGGATGTGCACGCGCGCGCGTATGTGTGTGTGGGGGGGGTGTAAAAGATTGATCTACCTTTTTTTCTTACACACGCAAGCCCTCGAATGAGGACCGCTAACAATGCACAAGATACATTTTTTACAACAAAAATGCATGAATGAAAAGCTGGCTAAAGCTCCTTGAATTCTTCTTGTTTCCTTTTGCGGCTCCTTGCAACGGGGGCTCCCAACTCTACGCCTCCATGTAGATCCAACTCCTCGATCTCCATGGGCCCTGCCACAAAAGAATAATGTTAGAAAAATATCAAGAGAAATAATCAAGAAATGATGCAAAAATAACACGATGAAAAGACCTACAACATTTGAAAATATTCACATAAAAATAATAATAATATTCATCAAACAATTAAAGATGAGTCGTGTCTCCGACAACGATGTCATTTGATGAATCACAAATTTCACCTCTTTAATAATAAAGAATTATAGTATAGGAGACAAAATTCGGTCGACCAAAAACCACAATCTTTGAATGTTGTGGAATATTTTTACTTGGAAAGTCTACCACAGTCGAATACAGGGACACGAGTCTCTTCGTCTATTTATCGAAGACTATTGATAAATTAATGTGTGAGTATTTTCTAGTCTTAGGTCTTTGTGCAGATGTGGTATGCAATGTAGATAAAATGATGCACAAAATGCAGGTAGAATCACAAACCATGATGCATGTATTTTGTTTGATTTTAGATGCAATTAAAAGTGAGATGCAACAGAATATAGGGTGAGATGCAAAATACAGGCATGCACTAAAAAATATTTACAGATATGCCCTACATGTGTCAAATTAATGAGAAAGAATATGCAGATCAATTTTGGAGTCAGAATGAGCAATAAGAATAAATAATGGTATCGTGGAATTGAGAGCAATAGTCACCTTACATTTCAAAAATTAGAACATTTAAATAAGTGTAAACACGGAATTAAGGATGCCATTAGATAAAGCATGAACTAAGCTTTAGAATGACACTAAAATCAGCTAAATCGGAGATAAGATGCTCCAGATATTAAAGAAAGAAATCAGAGGCATAAATGCAATAAAATGCAATCAGAAGTATGAGAAATAAATGCAAAAATATATCAGAAAGGTCATGAGGAGGGCTTAGATGCAATTATCAATATCCAACGACCCTTCTCTGCAATTTATCCATACACGTAGGACCCATATGTAAATATCAGAAGTCGGTGGGATAAGACCGCAAATTGCCCCAGGCACGCAAGTGAGGCACATGCCAGGGGACCTGTATGCAATATTGGAACATCTTGGGGACTTCTCTACGATTAACCCAACCCCGCACGTGCAAGGAACACGGGGCTAGGTTCGGCGGTGGCGACATGCTCAGGAGGACATGTGGTTGGTCCAAGGCTCTTTGGAATGTGGCTCGGTGCACCCGAGCCTACAGGTTCGAGGTTGAGGCGAGGGGTGCATCTGTGTTGTCTGATCAAAATGATCGGACGATAATTATACCTTGCTACACCTCCATCCTCCTCCTCGCATACGGTAGAGAAGATAGCACTCCGACGAGCCATGAGGAGCTCCTCCAACCTCTTGTTGCTCCTCCAAAAATCGAGCGACCCTCTGAAAAGGCTCGTGAAGATGGCGAATGCGAGACAAAGCCCCGGTGAAGGCTGCAGATGCGAGGTGGTGAAGCTTATCCTAAGTTGTTTCTTGCGATCGGAATGAAGTCGTAAAGTATGACCATTGAAAATGAGTGTACCTGCAAGCGTTAATAATAGTCGAGGCAGTGGCGTGTGTGCATTAAGTGAGGTGAACGGAGGTCCCGTGCGAGTGGAGGAGTGGGGGACATGGACTCCATCTCCGACAAGCTGAAGATGAGATGAGTCGGAGCGGAGAGGGGGTTTTGGAGAAGGAAGAAGGTGACAGAGGGTGGCACGAAGATGCGGACGGTATGGTGAATCTTATTAGATGGTTAAGTGGAAGTGGGAGGTGTTGATTGTGACGAAGAAAATAAGAAGAGAAACAAGAAGAATGCGGAAGAGTGGATACCTGATCGGAGTAGAGCACTTGATGAGGGATGCGGTCTATGTTGGGGGTCGAATCGACCCTCCAATCATCGCTCAACCTGACTGATCTGTCCAGGGGGCTCGATTGCACCTAGGGCAACTAATACATGGCTACAAGAGCCATGGGTGAACACCGAGGTCACAAGCTATTGTCGCATCTCCGATCCTTCATCCTCTGTAACAGGAGAAGGTGGAGGGCTAAGCAAGTAGGCCACAATATTGCCTCTTCCCACATCTATTAGGCCACCAATAAGGAGTGTGCAAGCAAGAAAAAAGAGCCTTGTATCATTGGCGATACAAGCCTGGGCATATACGTGTTTGTTAAATATTCACAAAAGGTACACCCCAGTGCATCACATAAAAACAAGTGCATACGATTCAAACTTCTTGACGGGCATATTGATCCATACCAAAAAATACAAGTGTGCATTTCAGCACCCAAGTTACTTCTTGTCCAATGAAGGGAGAGAAAAATAAGACACAATCTTGCTCAATCCATAACCAGCCTTCCATACTCATATCTTTTAATATAACAACTAAAGAGATGGTGAATTGAGACGAAACTTGTCCGTGAAATTAGAGTCGAGGATTGGGTTCCTAAGATAGCCTCTTAGACTAGAACCTTGAGCGAAATAAAGATCGTACATTTGAAGTTGCGATCAACATAAAAGTCATACCTGTTATACTATACATATTTGAGGGAGTTAGAAAAATCAAAGAAGTTGAATTCTTTTTCAGTAAGAGTTGATAACGACAGAGTTGATGATTACCCTGAAGCTCATGACATGATTATCGAGTCTTGTTCTATCACTTACATAGTTGGGATTTCACCTAAGTGTACTCTTGAATAATTAATTGCTCAGGGACCAGCCATAGTTAAGTACGTATAGGGGTGTGATAAATATGTTATTCATCTACTATAAAGGCTTGATCTTAGCTCTTATCCTCGTACAATTATCCCAATAAAATATCTAATTAACATCTCTTATAATATAAATGTGCTAGTTAACATTCTTTAGTCTATCATTTTATATACAAAAATTATTAATCAGGACAAACTCAATTATCTATCACTGTATTATCAACAAATACGAGGAGGGGGGTTGTGAATCGTAGTTTTCCTTGTCCCCCCTCCCCCCATTTTCACTTGAAGAAAATTAGTTGCCACTCATTTTTCCACAATAGTTCAAATTTTCTGTATTAACTAGGATACAGAATAAATTCCCTTTTTCCATTATCATCTCCATATTTCACCTCGTTGTTTGGTAATATGATTGGGTTGAATTTAATTAGAACAAACTCCTTCTGAAGGGTTAATGAGATGGGTAATTATTTTGTGAATAGTAGGTGTTTAAATGATTAAGAGAGTTAGAATAGTAAATGTGATGTAATATTTTTTATAAGTTATATTGATTATATTTATGATTAGAGTAGAATTTTGAGACTGATTTTTTGTGATTAAAGATGGGTAAATATATTATAGTAAAAAGATCGTAGCATCCACACCATTAATCATTAATTCTAGCTCACAAATTAGGACAAGTGAGAAAAAATAGGCCAGATCAAAAAATAAGGTGCATCTTGGATAATCGATATATTCAAGACGATTATTCTGAGGGATATGCATAGATCATTCTAAGGTACAAGTGTTAGAATATGATCCAAATGCCCGATCACAACTAAACTTGGAAAAAATACGAGTCTAGTCGAACGGACCGAGGTTCTAAATCCTCTATCCAAAGAAAGCTATGGACTGGCACATGGACCCACTTTATTTTTCCATTGATTTTTAATGTTATTTAATAAGTATAAATGATTCTATTACCACACTTTATATTTTATATAACTATTATACATAGCTTACATGTTACTTGTCATGTAAACTATAAAATTTAATGTAAAAGTAGCATGGCATATGAAAACCTTGAAGTATATCATATTAATCCATGTCTTATCTAGCATATATATATGTATGTATGTATGTATGTATGTATGTATGTATGTATGTATATAGAGGAAAGGGATCATACTCCATGGAATAGGTAACTTACCTACTCCATTTTCATTTTTCAATTTTTTTTTATTTTTTTGAAAAATACTTCCATGGAATTTCATAATTATATCTCTGTTTCTAACGAAATTTGAATGACATATTAGAGGGCTATAGTTATGAAAATTCTTTGAAGTATTTTTCAAAAAAAAATATAAATTAAAAAAAAATGAAAATGGAGTAGGTAAGATACCTACTCCATGGAGTAGGATCCCTTTCCTCTCTCTCTATATATGGTAAATTACAACAAATCTAAGATCGTTAAAATTACCTGTTCTGGATGGAGGGCATAAGAGTATCTGTTTTTGACGAAATTTGAATGGTATATTCGAGGGCTATAGTTATGAAAGTCCATAGAAGTATTTTTCAAAAAAAATAAAAAAATTGAAAAAAACGAAAATAGAGTAGGTAAGTTATCAACTCCATGGAGTAGGATCCCTTTCCTCATATGTGTGTATGAGTTAAATGGGGTTGCCCTCTAAGGGGAGCTAACTTAGCTTCTCCTGCCCTATTTTCTATTTTTTTTATTTTTTTTGAAAAAGTGCTTCCATGAAAACTCATCACTATATCCCTATATTCTGTCATTCAAGTTTCATGCGAAACAGAGACTCCTACAGCCTCCATCCAGACAGTAATTTTTTAACAGTCGCATAATAGTTGAAATCGACCATGTTTGGATAGAGGCCATATGAGTCTCTCTTCCGCAAGAAATTTGAATGACATAATATAGGGATATATTTATGAAAATCCACGGAAGCATTTAAAAAAATAAAAAAAATTCGAAAAAATAGAGCGGACAAGCTAAGTTAGCTCTCCGGGGGGTAACTGTCACAGGGGTAAATCTCAAACTCTAATTTTTGAGACTAACCTGTGCGGCGTTAGCTTCCCCAAGCTAACCAGCCTTCTCCTTTGCGTGTAGACGTACACCAGAACGCTAAGTAACCACGCCGCTAGAATGCTCGTACACAAGCACACAAGCACAAGGATACAAGAGCTTTGGCACTAAACCCTCTTTGTTATTGCAAGAGACTCACTCTGAGTGTGATATCTACAAATGAGCTCTACCCCACCTTATATAGACATCCTGGGGGTATACGAAGGGACACCATTATTACATGTACAATGAATGCAAGGACTCTTAGTCTTTTTAGATGACTCTTCATGCGCTTGGCTTTTCATCTTTCGTGCAATCCCTTCATCTTCTGCAACCGACGCCACGTCGCCCGCTCCGTCAGCATGCCATGTCGTCTGCCTCCTCAGCACGCCATGTCATCACGCCACGTCATCAGTGGGCCCCACGCTCCTACGTAGGATGTTGCAGCTCAATCTCATCAAGTGCCGCCGAACACTTGTGTTGTGCCAAGGGGAACCTGCGGTCATGCGGTAAACCCCATTCTTAGCCGTCCGTAAGCTAAGGTGAAGTCCTCCAGAACTTCATAGTGTGGCCACCGAACCACACGGTCGTGCGATACTGCTATCGCACGGTATTACCGTATCTCGGAAGTTGGGGGTGTTACATGCCTCCCCCACCTGATCCATCAGGCGTCCGCGACTGATGCTGCGTCTTCAGGAAATCCTCAATGAGGTCCTCGAACTGCCACATGGTTGTATCACGTTCCCAGCTTGCCTCCTCCTCTGGGAGTCCCTTCCATTTGACAAGGAAGAAGATCCTCCGGTTCTTCTTGCTCTGGCCCTCCACGCGCCTGTTAAGAATCTTCTCAGCAACCCTCGTGTGCTGAACTCGGACGTTAGGAGGGGCACGTTTCGATGCCCTCCTGGTGTTATCTTCTCTGTCCTCATGGTACTCCTTCAGGAAGCTGACATGGAACACGGGATGCAGCTTCAGTCTCTCTGGAAGACGTAGTTGATAGGCGAGCGGTCCCACGCATCGAACTATCTCAAAGGGTCCATCGTAACGAGGAATCAACCCTTTGTGCGCTGTCTTCCTCAGAATTTTCTTCCAAATCTGGGGCGTAAGCTTCAGGAGCACCTTCTCCCCAACCTGGAACTCGACCGGCCTACGGCTCTTGTCAGCCGCCTTCTTCATCCTGCGTTGAGCGTGAGCCAACGCATCCTTCGCTTCCTCCCACCGATCCTGCCTCTCCAAAGCAAAGCGATGTGTAGCAGGGCACCGTCCTTGGCTATTCTGCTTAGCCACTTCGTGCGGTGTCACGGGTTGCCTACCCATCACGATCTTGAATGGACTCTGGCCTGTGGTGGAGGTCTGCTGTAGGTTGTAGCAGAACTGGGCAGTATCCAGTAAACTAACCCAATTGTGCTGATTGGCCGTCACATAATGCCTCAGGTACTCTTCCAGCAAGGCATTGATCCGCTCCGTCTGACCATCCCTCTGCGGGTGATTGCTGGTAGAGAATTTGAGATCGGATCCCAGCATCTCAAATAAGGTCGTCCAGAACCGACCTGTGAACCGGGCATCACGGTCGCTCACGATGTCCAATGGTATCCCCAGTGCTTCACCACGTTCTGCAAGAACAACTTCGCTGCGCACTCCTGGGGTGCTGGTACGAAGATCGCGTATTTAGAGAAGCGATCAACTACCACCATCACCGCATTATTCCCGTCCACCTTTGGGAACCCAGTGATGAAGTCCATGGAGACGCTCTCCCACGGACGTGAAGGGATAGGCAGGGGCTCCAGTAGTCCTGCCGTCTTCTTCCTCTCAGTCTTGTCTTGATGGCATACAAGACAAGTGCGCACGTAGACTTCAACGTCTTCCTCCATCTTCGGCCAGAAGTAGCTTGAGGAGAGGAGTGCCAGTGTGCGCTCCACTCCTGGATGAGCAGCCCACTGTGCGTCATGTGCTTCCTTCAGCAGCATTTTCCTCAAGCCGCCGCTCGAGGGGACATAGGGCCTCCTGCCCTTTGCATAGAGGACGCCTTCCTCTATCCAGAATCTCCGGACTTCGTCATCGTTCACGCGTTGCACCAAGCGTGAAGTGACCGGATCCTCCTGTGCGTGCTCCCGAATGCGCTCCAGCATGTCTCCATACACGCGGGTGATCGATGCAATCACCGCAACCTTCGGCTCTTCTGGTTCGCTCTTCCTGGAGAGAGCGTCTGCTACCTGGTTGGTCCGTCCAGGCCTGTAGCGAAGCTCGAAGTCGAATTCGGCAAGAAAGTTTTGCCATCGCGCCTGCTTGGGAGTCAGCTTCTTCTGTGTGGCAAAGCAGCTCATAGCCACGTTGTCCGTCTGCACCACGAACTTTGATCCGAGAAGATAGTGGCGCCATGTCCTTAGACAATGGACCACTGCTGTCATCTCCTTCTCGTGCACGGAGTACCTCCTCTCCGCTGGATTCAATTTGCGGCTCTCGTAAGCCACGGGGTGCCCATCTTGCACCAGTACACCTCCTAGTGCGTAGTCGGACGCGTCGGTGTGGACTTCAAATGGCTTCTCGAAGTCTGGAAGTCGCAGAATTGGTTCTTCCACCACCGCCCTCTTCAGCTTCTGGAATGCCTCCTGGCATTCACACGTCCATCTCCAAGGCTGATCCTTCCAAAGTAGGTCCGTCAGAGGCGCCGCCTTCTTGGAGTATCCCTTGATGAACTTCCTGTAGTAGTTCACCAATCCGAGGAAGGATCGTAGCTCTGTCGCCTTTGTGGGGATTGCCCACTCTTCAATCGCCTGCGTCTTCCTTGGTTCCATGCGTATAGTACCTCCGCCCACGATATGCCCGAGGAAGGAGATGGTCTCCTGACCAAAGGCGCACTTCTCCGGCTTCAAGTATAGCCGGTTCTGCCTCAGCTTCTCAAGCACCATCCGCAGATGCTTGACATGTTCCTCCAGGGTCCTGCTGTACACTACTATGTCGTCCAAGTGCACTACAACAAACGAGTCGATATACTCACGGAAGACATCATTCATAAGCGTACAGAAAGTTGCCGGGGCGTTAGTCAACTCAAACGGCATTACAAGGAACTCGAAAGACCCATAACGCGTAACACACGTTGTCTTTGGCTCGTCTCCCACCTTGATGCGGACCTGGTAATATCCTGACCTGAGATCCATCTTCGAGAAGTACTTGGCTTGGCCCAAGCGATCGAACAGGTCTTCAACGTTGGGGACGGGGTACTTGTTTTTCACCGTCACCTTGTTCAGTGTGCGATAGTCCACGCACATCCGCATGCTCCCGTCCTTCTTCTTCTGGAACAGCACCGGTGCTCCATATGGTGCTTTGCTTGGACGCATCAGACCAGCGTCCACCAGTTCCTTGAGTTGTCTCCGCAACTCCTCCAGATGTGCAGGGGGCATTTTGTAAGGTGCAAGTGCAGGGGGCACCATACCTGGCAGTAACTCGATGGCGTGATCCACATCTCGCTTCGGTGGAAGCTCCTTGGGCAGCTCCTTCGGCATCACGTCCTTGAACTCGTCCAACATCTTCTTTACTGCCTTGGGGCATGGCTGTGTCTCCTCGCCCTTTTCCTCGACGCGTACCGTAGTAAGATACGTCGTCTCCCCTTTCTTCAGCCCGTTGCAGACTTGCATTGCAGGCATGGCTCCAGTCTGCCCTTTCTTCTTGATAGCCCTGATGAAGCAGGGGCTATCTGCAGCCGCGAAGAAGACGCCTCCCAGATAAGGCGTGACAGACGCCTTCGCCTTCTTCAAGAACTCGACTTCCAAAATGACTTGGAAGTCGTCAAGAGGTACCACGAGAATGCGTACCTTTCCCTGCCATTCACCCAACTGAACAGTGCAGTTTGCCATACCTTCGATCTGTACAGACTCGGAGTTGGCAAGCTTCACGCGGCACTGCCTCTTCTCCAAGGGAACTCCCAAGCTCCCGAACTCTTTGCTGGAGATGAAGTTGTGTGTTGCTCCAGTGTCAATAATGGCCGAAAGGATCTTCTTGTGTACCACGACATCGAGGTACACCAACTCTGGATCCTCGCGCTCCACCTCCACTTTCGCCTCTTTGTCCGACTTCAGCGGACACAAGCGAACGTTGCGCAGCAACTTGAGGTTCGTCATGCACGCCTCTTCGTCTGAGTTCTCCTCCATGGTCATGGAGTTCAGCTTCTCCCGCTTCGGACACTCCCGCGCCCGATGTGGCCCATCACAAATAAAGCAGCCCTTCCCCTTGGGTTGCTCGGCCTTCTTGGAGGATTCCGCACCCTCCCTTGAAGTTTCGGCCTTGCCAAACTTCTTGAACGGCTTTCCCTGGCTTTTCTCCTTGGGTTTGCTCTTGGTCTTCTCAGTTTCCTTCTTCTCGGTGGTGGGTTGGACTTTGTAGTCGACCAATGCATCCGCAGCAGCGATGGCCGTCTGGAGGTCCTTCACCCCTTGCCTCCTGAGCTCCGCCTGAGCCCAGTTCTAAAGACCCACCATGAAATTGAAAAGTTTCTCTTCTTCAGACATACCTTTGATATCCAGTAGCAACGATGAAAACTGCTTTACGTACTCCCGTACGGTTCCTGTCTGCTTCAGCCTTCGGAGCGCCTCCCTCGCTACCCAAGCAGTGTTGGTGGGTAGGACCTGTTCCTTCAGCTCCTTCACCAACTCATCCCAAGATGAGATGTCTGGACGTTCTTCGGATGCACGGATCCTCCACCATAGCTTTGCGTGGTCGGATAAGTACATCGCCGCCAAGGATACCTTCTCCGCCTCAGGAGTCTTGACAGCTTTGAAGTACACCTCCATGTCCTACAAGAAGTTTTCCAAGTCTTTGGCACTCCGCGTACCTGAAAAGGACTTGGGCTCTGGGACCTTTGGCCTTCGAGACTCGCTGGATCCGACCCCGTTCGCAATCGCCCTCTTGACGATGGAGAGTTCCCCATGCAGATCTTGCACCAGGGACTCGAGCTCCTCTAGCTTCTCCCCAAGTGCCTTCATCACGTCCACCGAGCGCTGGCTATCGCCAACGACATCTGACACCACGCCTGCATCATCCTCTAGACGAGCTAAGCGTTGGGCATGAGTACCCAGCTGAGACTGGATCTCCATCACGATTCCCTCCAAGGAAATTAGACGATCTCCGGTGTTGGGCACCATTCCTCGCTCTGATACCAGTTGTCACAGGGGTAAATCTCAAACTCTAATTTTTGAGACTAACCTGTGCGGCGTTAGCTTCCCCAAGCTAACCAGCCTTCCCCTTTGCGTGTAGACGTACACCAGCACGCTAAGTAACCACGCCGCTAGAATGCTCGTACACAAGCACACAAGCACAAGGACACAAGAGCTTTGGCACTAAACCCTCTTTGTTATTGCAAGAGACTCACTCTGAGTGTGATATCTACAAATGAGCTCTACCCCTCCTTATATAGACATCCTGGGGGTATACGAAGGGACACCATTATTACATGTACAATGAATGCAAGGACTCTTAGTCTTCTTAGATGACTCTTCATGCGCTTGGCTTTTCATCTTCCGTGCAATCCCTTTGTCTTCTGCAACCGATGCCACGTCGCCCGCTCCGTCAGCATGCCATGTCGTCTGCCTCCTCAGCACGCCATGTCATCACGCCACGTCATCAGCGGGCCCCACGCTCCTACGTAGGATGTTGCAGCTCAAGCTCATCAAGTGCCGCCGAACACTTGTGTTGTGCCAAGGGGAACCTGCGGTCATGCGGTAAACCCCATTCTTAGCCGTCCGTATGCTAAGGTGAAGTCCTCCAGAACTTCATAGTGTAGCCACCGAACCACATGGTCGTGCGATACCGCTATCGCACGGTATTACCGTATCTCGGAAGTTGGGGGTGTTACAGTAACCACATTTTCCCTATATATATAGGAAAAGGGAAGCTACACTGGGGGGTACAGTAGCTACACCCGACCATTTTCTTATTGCTTTTTTTATTTTTTCGAAGGAACCTACGTGGATTTACTTAGTTTATTGAGTGGAATATGTGTTTCAAATTTCATGCAAATCAAGCATTCCTAACATGCCCATCTAGATAGGGTTGATTTCAACAATTCTGAGACCGTTAAAATGTGGTAATCTTGATGGAGATGATAGAAGTGTCGAATTTAGTTGAATTTGGCATTAGACCATGGTGATATATGTTGATTTTAATCCACCCAGGTTTCATTTTAAAAACAAAAAAATCAATGAAAAATGATCTGGTGCAGCTTCCCAACTCCTATATATATGGGTAAAATGTGGCTGCTCCCTGTGAGGAGCCAACGGGCTGCTCCCATCCCCATTTTCCTCTCATTTTTTTATTTTTTTGAAAATAAAAATATGTATATTTGTTACTATATCCATCTAACATTCCATTAAAAGTTCGTTAGAAACAGAGACTCCTATACCCTTCATCCAGAACAAGTAATTTTAGCGGTCTTAGAATTGCTGTAATCGACCTGTTCTGGATGGAGGGCATAAGAGTCTATGTTTCTGATGAAAATTTTATGGAATGTTAGAGGAATACAGTGATGAATATATATATATATATATATATATTTCAGAAAAAATGAGTGGAAAATGGGGGTGGGAGCAGCCCGTTGGCTTCACCCTCGGAGTAACCACATTTTACACACACTCTCTCTACACACACCCGGTAAAATGGGGCTGCCCCTGTGGGGAGTTAACTTGATTTCCCCGCTCCATTTTCCTCATTTTTTGAAAATGAATCTGTGAAAATTCATCACTATATCCTTATATTATGTGATTCAAGTTTCTTGTGAAACAAAAGACTCTTACGGCCTCAATCTAGACAATCATTTTTTAACAGCCGTAGAATTGTTGAAATCGATCCGTCTGGATAGAGGCCTTAGGAGTCATTGTTTTACATGATACTTGAATGACATAATATAATGATATAGTGATGAATTTCCAAAGATTCATTTTTCAAACAAAATAAAAATAAGAAAAATAGGGTGGGGAAAATCAAGTTTGCTCCCCCATGGGGGAACCAAGTTAGAAAAATATATAATTTTAACGGTCTTAGATTTATTATAATCGACCTGTCCTAGGTGGAGGGTATATGAGTCTATGTTTCTGATAACATTTGAATGACATATTAGATGGGTATAATTATGAATTTCTCTCCCTCTCTCTCTCTATATATATATGGGTTAAATGGGGCTGCCCCTAGGGGGAGCTAACTTGGCTCCCTCGCCCCATTTTACCTCATTTTTTTTATTTTTTTGAAAATTTATTCCGTAGAATTTCATCACTATATCTCTATATTATGTCATTAAAATTCCGTGAGAAACCGATGCTTTTACGACCTCCATTCAGACAATCATTTTTTAACGGTAACAGAATTGCTAAAATCGACCCCATTTGGATGGAGGTCGTAGGAGTCTCTGTTTCGCACGAAATTTTAATGACATAATATAGGGATATATTGATGAAAATCTACGGAAGAAATTTCAAAAAAAAAGGACGAAATGGGGCGGGGGGAGCCAAGTTAGCTCCCCCATGGGGCAGCCCCATTTTACCCTATATATTTACAGGAAAAAATGGGACTGCTCTCTGGGCCAACCAACATAGTTGCCCTCGTCCCATTTTTCCGTTATTTTTTTATTTTTTTGAAAAATATCGTCATGTATATTCATTTATACATCTCTCCAATATGTCACTCGAATTTCGTCGGAAACAGAGACTCTTATGTCTTCCATCTAGAACAAGTAATTTCAACGGTCTAAACATTGTTGTAATCGACCTGTTCTAGATGGAGGGCATACGGGTCTATGTTTCTGGTGAAATTCGAATAACATAATGGAGGGATATATGAATGAATATACATGATGATGTTTTTCAAAAAAATAGAAAAATGTGGAAAAATAAGACGAAAGCAACCTATCTAACTTATATATATATATATATATATATATATATATTATTTTTTCGAACTATATCAGACCGATCCATACTTCAATTACTCTAACCCAAGCAAGATGATGAGTGAATTGGGTGGACGAACCCCCTGTCCATGGCCATGTCCAATCACAATGGGTAAACAAGACAATCCTTTGACTACAACATCTCCTATTGTGTCATTGACAACAATACGCCATCTCTTCCTATGCCAACATAAAAGAATTAGGTCTAGCTTATGATAGTTTAAAATTTAAGGCATGTCGTCGGAAAGGGCATGCATGCAAATGAGTTAATGTTTTGCAGTATCAGTAAACATTTTCTAGGAATCTATGTGCGTGGTGTCCTTTCTCCATCAATCTCTTCCACTTCTCCATACGAAAAAGCAACTCCCCTCTCAATGATATCAAATATGGTTAAATGAGGCTGCCATTAGTTAACTTGGTTCTTCTGTTTCATTTTTCTTATTTTTTTTTTAAATTTGCTTCCGTATATCTTCATCAATATATCACTATATTTTGTTATTTAAATTTCGTGCGAAATAGATTCTTACGGCCTCCATTCAGATGGGGTCGATTTTAGCAATTTTGTTACCGTTAAAAAATGACCGTCTGAATGGAGGCTGTAGGAGTCTCTATTTTGCACGAAATTTGAATGACATAATATAAGGATATAATGGTGAAATTCTACGGAAGAAATTTAAAAAAAAAACGAGAAAAATAGAGCGGAGGAGCCAAGTTAGATCATCTAAATGGGCAGCCCCATTTAACCCTACCAAATATAATGGATTTGGAATAAGATATTTTTGTATGCCTTCGTTTCAAGCATAAATATCAATATATTTCGACTTATCACTGATTTATGACAAGTACGGTCACACACATACACGAGAACAGTCATTCTATGCAAACATTTTTTTTTCATAATTGCTGTGTTTACACATATACAACGACTACTGCATAACTTTGTAATAATTTTGAAATATGCAACGGATGTCTTATTCATTGCAATATTACCTGCAATAATTTATATAACATCGGTTTTGAAATAAGCAATCACTCTATTTAAAAGGATACCAATGAAATTACTACTAACAAAGAATAAGGAATGGGAAAAATAAGGCTGCTCTTACCTCATTTTCCCTCTATTTTTTTATTTTTTCAGAAAATAAAAATATATGTTTTCATCACTATATCCATTTAAAATGCCATTCAAATTTCGTCAGAAATAGAGACTCATATACCATCCATCAAGAACATATAACTTTAACAATCTTAGAATTGATGTAATCGGTATGTTCTGGATGGAGGATATATGAGTCTCTATTTCTGACGGAATTTGAATAACATATTAAGGGAATATAACGATGAAAATATATGTTTTTATTTTCCCAAAAAATAAAAAAATGAGGGGGGGGGGTGGAATGGGGCAGGAGGGATCCGTTGGCTACTCCGAGAGAGCAGTCCCGTTTTCCCATAAAGAATATTGTTTAGCTATGCTGTTAAGGGTTGGCGTTTATGGATAAGCAATAGGGATGCAACTAGATACGGATATATCCGTATCCGTCCGCTATTGTATCCGCTTTTCAGCGGATACGAATATATATTTTCGGATTTTAGCGGATACGGATACACATATGGATACTAGTTTTTATTTTTTTGAGGATACAGATTTGGATACGGATACCATTATAGATTTTTTTCCGGACACATATATGGATACAGATGTATATATTTTCGCGGATACGGATACATATATCCGTATTATCGAGTCACTTATGACATGTACATCTATGTGCTAACATAGATCTCCTGATGGGTATATATGTAAAATTTTATATAAAATACATAACCGTCCAGATCCGAATCTCATGCCCAACATGTCCCGGTATTTAATTTTTTCCATTCAATATTTAATTTTACTTTCTTATTTATTATGTCATGGTAAGTTTATTGAATTTGGGATTACTCAACCATCAATTAAAAGTTCGTAAAGACATCATTTCTAATTAAAAGTATGAGGAGGCACTTAATATTTATAGGATAATCCGTATCCGTTTCTTAAATATCTAACGAATCATGATTATCCGATTCCGAATCTGTATCCGTATTTAAGGATACGGTATTCAATTTTCGATATTCGTATGATATCTGTTTCCGTATCCATATCCATATTTTGAAACGAATAAGGATATGATAATACTTATATCCGTATCCATCCGTTTGCATCCCTAATAAGCAATCATAAAAAATAGCAATCCCAACTGTGAAGTCATGTTAAAGAGACCCAATTGCATGAAATTAAAGAACTAACACACATTAGATGGATCAAAGTATTGGCAAAACCTATAGCCAAAGCATCAAAATGGGCAGTCAAATAGAATTAATCTCAAGAGGTTGGAAAGGATTGAGAAATGATACATTGAAGGCAACATGCGAAAGAGCTGCTTTTGTTCTTTATCTCCCTTCATTCAGAATGTTCTTTATCTCCCTTCATTCAGAATATAGGGAAATGATGTTTAATTGATAGGACTTGAATAGTCATCTTTTAGAATATGTTGGATTTGGTTGTTAGTTAAAGAGTTAACCTATTTTAATTTTTAAATACGCTAGAATGACTTTACATGATATGGATAGCTTAACCACCAATAATCTACTACATTTATACTTAATCCTTATATCTATCACTTTCAGCACTTACATAACTATTTAATTTACCTCAACAATACTTATTTTAATTATTTTCTAATGATTTGTTAAGTATAAAACAAGTAAAATTCTACTTGCCTAATCCAAATAGATTAATTCTTCAAATAACTCACATAAATCAAGATTTAAAATTAATCACTCCTAATTTTATTACACTATCGAAATAGAGCTTTAAGATGAATAACTATAATAATAATAATAATTTTTTATAATAAATAGGTACAAAGATATAATTAATGTTTGTGGTTTAATAACGACGCGCGCACACGCGCACACACACATATGGTGCCTTGGAAAAAAAACCCTGCAAAATAATTTTTTGAGAGATGATTGAACAATTGAAGTTAAAAAGAGAGCAAAATATCCATAAAAAATATTATAAGGTAGAGATGAGGATTGGATTGAGCTAGATCCAATCCATCTATGCGTCTGACTCACGAGTAGAGCCTAATCCAAACTCGATTTGCAACAGGTTTAGCTTGGGTCATAATTTTGGCCTACTAATAAATAGGTCAAGATTGAGCCAACCTTGGTCTAAACCCATGAACTCACTACTCCAACAAATATAAAGGTTCAATTTGACAAACAATAATGTAACAATCAACCCTCTTTTATTCTTTGAATCATAAGTCTCAAATATCTATTTCCTACTCCATTCTCCATAAATGAGTAGAAATTTTGCAAAACATATTTTTTAAAGAATCATAACTGTCAAGTTGGATTTGAAGGATCAATTTGCCACAACAACATTCTTACCGTTGGATTCGAAGGATCAATTTGCCACAACAACATTCTCACCGAGGGATCCAACCCTACAAGGAAGAAGATGAAGTTTAGAATCCACTTAAACGATCTGGTAGTTGAGCAGTATTTGTACCATCCTAAGATCAGTTCAAACATCGTAAAAAATCACTCTTAAAAGGAAGAAGAAACTCAATTAATGCATATTCTGCAAATTCTTTAGTTTTAAACATGGTTTAAAAAATCGGATCGGATTGATCGGTCGAATCGAGAACCACCCTCATCCCGTTTGGTTTGGTCAGTTTCATGTAGTTAATTTTAAAAAGACAAGAAAAATGAAAAATTAGGTCTCACCAATGGTCAGACCGGGTTGACTCGAATTGATCTAGTTTTGATGTTCCGGTAATTTTTCAAAAAATAATGGTTTAAACAATTAAATAATATGATTTATCATTACTGCCTTTCTTAACTTCTACAATTCCAGTTATACCCCTCTTTTTTTTGGAATATCAGTTGTGTCTCTATCTTCTTAGAGCAGTTTTCTAGAAGCAACTATACACAAATGATTACAATATTGTATTCTCATATATTGTTAGAAAGTTTGGCTAACTTCTATAGCGTTTTACTCGAAATAGACAATCATGTTATTCTATTGAAAGATTTAACATTTTAAACTATTATTTCATGTATATATATATATAGGGCTTATCTAGAGAGCACTGTGCACATTTTAGAGTAAATGAGCCCATGATTAGAATCGTTAGATCTTAATCGTATGGTTCAGAATTTATAATAGAGATTGCCAAAAAAGAAAATCGATAACAGCTCGCGCGAAATCGTCGGAGTTTAGTTTCCTTCCTTGAAGAGTAATTAACGTATGTTTAATACCAAAAATGTCGATCGAGTCTTCTTTCTTGGCGATTCACGGACGACCATCTTAGAAACCCTACTTCTTCTTTGAGAGCGATATTGTGCTGGAGTTCATCGACGATATTCGTAAGTTTTATTGTTTTTTAAATTTAGCTCATTTTCTTATAATCTACTACAAACGATATATTACACAATCGCAAAAATTTCAATATCAGTTTAAATCTGAGGTTAATCTTTGCTAAAGAGGCATATTCGATCTCAGAAGTATCGCTAATACTTGTTAATATTCTTGCTTTAAGACATTAATTCATATGCTTTTGCGCATTTGTTGTTCTACAACACAAAGAATTATTAAACGTTTCACTTTTGATTTTTTAAGAAATTCAGATTTGGTTAGTAATGTTACTAATGTAATTTCATATTCTGACAATACCATTCGTATATAATTGAGTTACTTAACATCTTCTATAATATTACGAATCGCGGCTATAGGTTTTACTTTTAAAAGATTGTGTTACTATTTCATGTTAAAGTGTTACTGATGTATTTAAACAAAAATACAGAAGCTTTTGTCTATAGTTACTAATGTCTTATAAAAAGATACCAATGTTTTTATATGTTACTAATGTCTTTTATAAAGTTACCAATGTTTGTATATGTTACTAATGTCTGATTTTAAAGAACCGAAGCTTTGTTATTTAGTTACTAATGTCTGATATTAAATTAAAGAAGCAAAGGTATATATACTAATGTCTGATATAAAGTTACCAATGATATACATGTTGTCAAAAGAATTACTTGTATATCTTATATTGTTACTATTTTATGTATTCAAAGTTACTAATGCTTTGTCTATACTTACTAACGTTTCATATTTAATAAACAATGAAATTTGTATATATTACTAATGTCTGATATAAAGTTACCGAAGGTTTTATCTATAGTTACTAATGTCTAATATAACGTTACCAAACTTTGTATATGTTTGTATATGTTACTAATGTCTTATATTAATATTACCGAAGCTTTCTTCTGTAGTTACTAATGTCTGATATAAAGTTACCAATTATATAGCTGTTGCCAATAGAATTGCAATAATTATAAGTTACTGATAACCATTGCGGAATTACTCTTACCAACGCTTGTAATAAAATTACTGTTGAGTATAATATTATTACTTCTTTTATATTGTATTCTGATATAAAGTTACCGAAGGTTTTATCTATAGTTACTAATGTCTAATATAACGTTACCAAACTTTGTATATGTTTGTATATGTTACTAATGTCTTATATTAATATTACCGAAGCCTTTTTCTGTAGTTACTAATGTCTGATATAAAGTTACCAATTATATAGCTGTTGCCAATAGAATTGCGATAAATATAAGTTACTGATAACCATTGCGGAATTACTATCGTAGGTATTACTCTTACCAACGCTTGTAATAAAATTACTGTTGAGTATAATATTATTACTTCTTTTATATTGTAGTTATATCAATTAAAATTTCATGTTAACGATGTTACCAACGGAAGGGTTTATTTCTTTTAGGTCATAATTTTTTTTCAAGTTTGCTCTTGGAGTAGTCGCTCGTTTGGAGGTGGCGGAAGCACTTCTACTTACATCCTTGTTGAAGGTCGACAAGGGTGAATAGCCAGCGGATCTTTGGAGAAGAAACCTTTAATCGGTATGAAATCTTCTATGAATTACTCGTTTGCAAACTATATCACAATTCGTTGATCAATATGTGTATGTACTTAGAGAGCGATGTCTGCGTTTCGCTAGGGTTACTAATTACGGTTTTCATTTCTTTTTTCACAAATCGCGGTGGTAATATTGAATATTTGCGACATGCATGATACATATTTGAGTATCACAACTCTTTACCTGTCCAGCAAAGCCATTTATTCTACTACAATTACCCTGTCATATAGAAAATCTATTACCTATGTTACAGTAACGAGTTACTAATAAATAAAGAATTCTTACTGATTGTATCATGGATGTTACAAACGCATGTGTATTGTCGTTTTACAAAAAGATATTGTGGCAAAGATTACTGATACAATATTTCTTTATTTTTTTATCAATAGATATCTTCGAAATGGAGGAATCAAAAGGTTATCAGGTATCATACAAGAGGAGAAAGCAGGACATGGTGACACCTCCAGCAAAAGAAAGCCCACTTGGTACAAAATATGTACATTTATACCATTTTTAATCTTTTAAATGCGAGATAACTATAACTTTGGATATAGGCATTGGCAATGAGGGTGAGAAAGCTACTGATCAAACCAAATGTAAGTTATTCTATTATGTTCTGTTATATCATCATTATTTGATAATTTACGGTATACCATGTATTATATGTATGGACAATGCAGTAACTCAAGAACATCAATTAAATATGAAGGAAGTTGTAAAGATAGATACAAGAAAATCCAAATTTAGCATGGAAACTGTTCCAGGTAAATGTTTATGAAATTGATAAATTATAAAATTTGAATTAGTCAATAAAAATTAACTGAAAAGTATGTAAACTTCTTGCAGCACGATATTGTGTGCAGCACCGTTGCTACATCAAACAATTTGTGACATATCTCGGGAACAATAAATTGACTGGAAGGCACAGGGAGTTGATAGAAAGATCTGCCTTTTCAAGGATTGTCTCAATCACAAAACTTGATATCAACTATCAAGTATTGGATTTTATTATTCAGAAGTATCAAGAAAATCGAGTTTTTAGATTTGGGGAGAAAGATGTAACCTTCACGGACAATGACATAGGATTAATATTGGGATTACCGACATCCGGATTCCCAATTCACCTAAGGGGATTTTCTTTTGAATGGCCTAGTTCCTTAGAGGATCTGATTTTCATTTCAAACATGTCGCTTAATCGTCACAATATTTGTGATATTCTAGATTCATTACGTAACCTTGAAGATGACCATTCTGTGAGAATGTACATTACATGCATAATTTCTTTGATGTTTTGTACTTTCTTGTTTCCTGAGACAAACTTTTGCTTCCCACGAATTCTTTTGAACTACATAGACTCAATTGAAGACACTCGTTTCTTCAATTGGTCTAATGCGGTTGGTAACATGATAATGAACCGCATGGACGATATAGTTGAGAAAATCAAGATTCGAACAAGTATGGATGGTCAATGCACTGTGGGATATCTCACTGGATGTGCTGCATGTCTATATGTAAGTAAATATAAGTTTTGATATTGTTAAATTCTTATATTTAATTATAATTCATAATAAAATTACCTTCATATTTCAGACATGGGCGCTAGAACATCTAATTCCGTTGCAAGCATTGAATCAAAACTTGCTACCAAGGATACGGAAATGGGCAACTCCATTCAAAGTTTCAATAGATCAATTCTTATGCTTGGATGAAGCTCAGGTAACATTTAAAAATAAGAAGTATAAATTATTAGCAAGTAATTCTTCTATGTCATGCATTAATTCTTTCAGTTTAAATTTTTGATAAAAATGATATAATTTCAATTTAAAGGATTACTTATTTGACTTAACAAAATTACCAATGCTTGTTCTATTGTTACTAATGTCTGATTTAAATTTACAAATACTTTTGTTAGTTGTCATCGACTGAATATTACCAATAGGGCAGAACAAGTTACACCTTTTGCCGATACTATTAGTTGTTCATGTTAAAAACTTACTGATTTTATTCTACAAAATTACCAATGCTTGGGTCAATAGTTACTGATGTCTGAGATAAGGTTACCAATGCTTGTGTTACTAATGTCTGAGGTAAGGTTACCATTACTTGTGTTACTAAATAAAGATTACTGATTTTGTTCAACAAAATTACCAAAGATTGGGTCTATACTTACTAATGTCTGATATAAGGTTACCAATGTGTTACTTATCATCCACTACAATGTCACGAAAAGGGCTAAATAAATTTAACCTTTTGCCGATAGTGGTACTTGGTCAGGTTAAATGGTTACTTATTGAGTTCAATGAAATTACAAATGCTTGGGTATATAGTTACTACTGTATGGTATGAAGATACCAATGCTTGTGTTACAGGACCTCCATCCAGTCTTCGATTTTAAAGTTACCATATGTTAAATGTTACTGTTAGAATTCTCATTATTACTTACAGAAGTGGAATATGTTACTTATAGTCTCTTATATTTTTTGCAACGAAATACTAAATGTTACAGTTAGGCTCCTGAATTGTAATTAAATACTGTTGAAGATATTAATTTTGCTTTACAGTTGTAATAACTATTTTACTGAATGAAATTATTTTTCCATTATAGATTGTAGTTCATTTGGATTATGATGAAAAAGAGATATTTAAGGTTGATGCAAACGAATTTATTTTTGATTATGAAACCTTCATCAACGAGGGTTTCATTTCAAATGCATACGCCTTGCGTGTTGTATCTCCGCATACAAAACGACTTGAAGACGATTCAACAACGTCAGTCTTGAAGAGCGATCAAATACAGAAAGGTGGGGAATGTAATTGTGAAATACATGAGAAGAGAATAAGAGAGTTGGAGGATATCATTTCACAACTACCAACCTTAGAGGAATTTCAAAGAATAAAAAATGAACATGATATTTCAATCAAGGAGAATGAGAAGCTTAGGATAGAAATATCAGTTCTAAAGCAATGGTTTGAGGATTTCTTTACAAAATCAATTGCTTCAAACAAGAAAAAGGAGCCTGAACATGTAAATGATCAAATTGAGGATAAAGGGAACCAAGAAGCAAAGAATGATTCACCTTCATTTGATCTCGAATTTGAGAAGGAAATACAAGAACAGGAGATGGAAACAATAAAAGGAACTAAAAGAGGAAGAGGAAGGAGGAAATGCATTAGTCCAAGTAGTTTATCAAAAAGAGTAAAATCTAGAAGAGCACAGCTGGGAGATGCAAATGAACCAAAGAGCCCCGTCAAGAAAAAAATTCAAAAAAAAAAAGAGGAAAACTTGTGAAAAAGCAAAGCGACGAAGTGTTTCAAGTGGAAGATGATGATCAAATTGGCAAGTTAGAAGATAACAATGATATGGCATTAGAGGTATGAAACTTATAAATATTTATTAGGATTTATGAAAAATCTGTTCTTATTTCTTATAAATAAGTTATCTGTAGGTTTTTAATGTCACACGCATCGACTATGCCGGATATAATTTGATTTCTGAAGCTGATAGAAATATCATTAATGAATTCTTAAAGGATCCGGTTGCCAAGTAAGTTTCTACAAAATTATAAGTAATCTTTAATATTATTATTTTAAATAAACTTATAGTGTTGTTTCTTAATTAACAAATTAATTTTTTTGTCAGTATTGGAGCGACTTTACACAGTCCAGGTGATAACTTTTGCATACGAAGGCACATCGAATACCTCTTGTACAACAAGATGGTGATAGATGTGATTTTGGACATGTACATGGATGCCCTATACACTACTCATCGAGTGAATGAGTTGAATTCTCCTTACATCTTTGCAAGCACTGCACAAATGGTAATATTGCATTTCTTTCAAGTATACAATTATTAATAATAACATATATGATATTAGAGATCTGTATATGAACAATGTATATGTATTAGCTAATTTAATTTAGAAGAAATTAACTTTTTAGTACAATGCAGCAACTATTCCAGAAGACGGTGAATGAAGCGTCTGTAGAAGATTATGAGCCTTTAAACAATTTATTCACATGCACAAAGACCATGTTCGTGCACTTAAAGAAGGCTTTTTTGTGTAATTCATACTGCAAATCATTGGCATCTTCTTGTTTCGGACTTCGAAGCGAAAAAATTCATTTCATACAATTCATTGACGGGAAATAAAAAACACTGGTTGGATGTAAAGAAATGGGTAACACTCTGAACTCAAATCAATCATTATAAAAGTATTTGAATGAAATTAAATTTTACTTACTACTTCTTTATTTTTTTTTGAAGGTTGATTGGCTTGCCGAATACTTCATGCTTTACACCGACGAACGTCTTGAGAACTGGCCGATGGTTATGGCAAAAAGAATCCCAAAGCAACCAAGTGATTCGATAGATTGTGGTGTTTTTGTGATGAAGTATATGGAGTTTATTTGCCAAGGATCGGAGCCAAAGTTTAACATTGAAGATATACCAAGATTCCGAGCGGAGATTGCTTCTACACTACTAAAGTGCGGGGAAAAGAACTGAAGAAAAAGTCTCTTCGATTTTATTGTTCATATTTTTTTACATGTAAGAAATGGGCTTGGTGTACTTAGGAAAAAAACAAACATTACTTTGTGTAATTACTGACAATGAATATATTATGTTTCCTGACATTAGATAGGACTTGCTTGAGATTGTTCTATTTATCTATTCATACTCAATGATTATTCTTCATTATCTTCCAGTAATTATATCTTTTACAAATTAACATTTGTCAGTACATGAATTACTTCCCTTTCAATAATAAATTACTAAAGATTTTGCTTATATTAACAAACTACAAATGATACTTATCTAAATGTTAGGTGTTACTGGACATCCAATCATTCTTTAATTTTGTATTCAACATTCTTAAAGAATCAAGCTACTATAATATCACTTAATTTTATCAATGCTACTTAACGAAATTGTATATATTACTGATATGATTCCCCACATTACTAAACTTTACTACTAAATTTACAAGTCTATCACTCAATGTTAATGTTATTAATGATATACTTGTCTATATTACTGGTCTTTACTAATAAAAATACTAGTCTATCACTCAATGTTACTGATCAGTTACAAGTTACCACCCGTGACTCAATGTTACATGTGTTACTTAACGAAAGGTAAATGTTACTGATATACTTCACAATATTACAGGTCTTTACTAATCAAAATACAAGTCCATCACTCAAATGTTACTGGTCATTTCAAATTACCAACATATTAGTATATTTATTAGTCACTTATCAAACCGGTAGGTGTTACTGGACATTCAATCATTCTTTAATTTTTTATTCAACATTCTTAAAGAATCAAGCTACTAGTATATCACTTAATTTTATCAATGCTACTTAACGAAGTTGTATATATTACTGATATGATTTCCTACATTACTAGACTTTACTACTAAATTTACAAGTCTATCACTCAATGTTAATGTTATTAATGATATACTTGTCTATATTACTGGTCTTTACTAATAAAAATACTAGTCTATCACTCAATGTTACTGATCAGTTACAAGTTACCATCCGTGACATAATGTTACATGTGTTACTTAACGAAAGGTAAATGTTACTGATATACTTCTCAATATTACATGTCTTTACTATTAAAAATACTAGTCCATCACTAAATTTGTTACTGGTCATTTCAAGTTACCAACATATTAGTATATTTATTAGTCACTTATCAAACTGGTAGGTGTTACTGGACATCCAATATTACATGTCCAGTAACATATTGTTACCTATCAATATTACATGTCTTTACTATTTAAAATACTACTCCATTACTCAATGTTACTGGTCATTTCAAGTTGCCAACATATTACAAATCCCAATTAATGAAATTACTGGTACTTCACTCTATTATTACAAAACGTATCCTTATTTTTAAAACTTACCATTGTTAGTAAAGGAAGTGGTATGCGTTACTGAAGTGGTATTAACCAGCGAATTGATATGTGTTACCAAGCATATGTAGTGTAATTACTTTTCTAATATAACCAAGAAGTGTTACATTTACAACCTACCAAATTTACCAATCATAAGACATGAATTACTAATATTATTGCAAGTAATCATCTACATCTTAAAAAAGTACAAATTTGTACTGTCAAAGTACATAACATATGTATGCTCAGAATCATAAAATTGATTACATAAATTATATAAAAATTATTCTTCTGAACAATGAATTATATCTATAACATCTTGAGGACTTAATCTCTTCCAGTTGCGTAATAGTTGTCTCCTATATCTCAGAAATATCATCTGCAGAGAAGAAGTATAGGTATGGGGATATTATTAAGAAAACTAATTATGTTCACATAAATGAATGGTAAATTTGATAAAAGAAACTTACTTTTACATTATGTAGTATGAAGAGAAACCATCTCTCTTACACCATGCATATATATATGGATCTGCTCCAATAAACGCAGTTATATTAGACATGTTAGAATGCAATATAAAAAACAAACCATTGATAATAATGAAATGAAGTACCTCTATTGCTTTGCATCAGACTTGGTAGGACAATTTCGCGAATCATGACCAGCATTTACTTTATTGCATAATTTGCATTGTCTACGCTTAGCAGCAGCTTCTTCACCAATAGTTTTCAATCTATTGGTGCTTCCATTTGGTCTGCCACCTCTTCCTGAACCTTTAGGTCTTGCTAACCGAGTTGCTAATCGAGTTGTCCAATGTTGCTATTGTGTCATCAAGCTCTTCAACATTAACACTAGAACTTTTGCTTTTGATAACTTTGACTGCCTCTTTTGCTTCTATAAGTACCTTCTTAATGTAATCAAATAATTCTTGGTTACCATCGGCTTCACTAATGAGTTCATTGGACAGCACACGTAATTGACAAGAGTCGTCTTCTATTGTCCTCTTTCTATATAAAGGATAATAGCCATTAACCTTTATATCTTTCTTCCATCTTTTCAATAAAAGAGAAGAGTCAACATCTAACACATCTTTATGCTTTAATACACTGATGATGTGTCTACATGGAATACCCATCAATTCTATTTTCATACAATCACAATGGAATTTATTATTATAAGCATGATAAGAAACTTTGTTATAGCTTTCAATATTGCCAATGGGATACACCCTATATTCTGTAAGATCATCATCCATTCGAAGTGGAATAACATTCAATTTAATTCCCTCCTTAAGCTCATTTTTAACAATGTAAAACATTGTCTTTGTATAATGCATAGCAAATTGCTTTTCAATACTCCACTGCGTATCCAACTTCGGCTTTTTATTTTCGGAATCATTGTCCATCATGTTGACCTGCTCCCTCATTCTCTCAACAGCAATTTGGAATCTTGTCATGAACTCGTAAAGACTGTTCAACTGATTGACATTGTTGGATACAAAAGAATTCATTCTCTCACTCCTCTGAGTTGTATTAATGTCGGCGAAAAAGAAGCTTCTCATATATATAGGAACCCACTTCCTCCTAATACGATACATTACGTTTATCCATTTATTTTTTTCTAAATCACATTCTGTCACAATTCTGCCCCACTCAGTTTCAAAATGATCTTCGTTTTCTGCACCCCATATAATCTTATTCAAAGTAGGGATTGCAAGTCAGCTTTTTTCGTTAAACCAATCCTCTTCTTCATGTCGGCTGTAACATGCCAACCACAATATCTATGCTTTGTAGTCGGAAAGACTTCCCTTATAACCGCATTAATCGATGGGCACTGATCAGTAATTGTAGATTTGGGAGCAACCTTAAGAGCAGCTAGAAAATTTTGGAACAACCATACAAACGACTCTTTTGATTCATTCATTAAAAATGCATTGCAGAAGAATACAGTCTTGTTGTGATTATTCACGCCGCAAAATGAAGCAAAAATTAGCTTGTACTTGTTGGTATCATAAGTGGTATCAAATGTAACTGCATCGCCAAACAATTTGTAATCTTCAATAGGATAAGAGTAAATCCACATGCAATGTGTTAAGGATGAATCATCGTCTTTCTTGTACAAGTAGAAAAAATCAGGTGTTAAACTCTTACAATACTCAAGATGTTCCAAAAGCATAATCTCATCATGACCTTCTGTTTTTTTCTTCATATCCCTCTTCAAATTATAAATATCCCTTGCTATAGAGCCAACACGTTCAAAAGGACCGCCTTGCTTGCCCAAAAAAGCTATTTGTTTTGATGTAGCAATGTTAACCTCTGTCATGGAATGTAACAAATTCTTTGTGGCCTTAGTAATACTCCTATTGGGTCTTAGGTACTTCTTTTTGCTAGGAGAAACAAGTTTATGATTATGTTCCTCAACAAAAGAAACCACATCCCACTGATTTGAGATTGGATTTAACTTCACAGAAAACTTTGCTTTACAATCACAACGACTTATTCCACATCTTCTTCCCTCGCTATCTATTCCTTCTGATTGAGCTTCTTCATCAACCACAATCAAACTTGAAGATATCTTTCTTTTTTTAGGAATTGGAACATAAAATCCTTCCTTCCAACAAACAAATTTTTTGAAAGTAATATTCTTGACTTTAGTTTTCCTATCATAAGAGTACTTCGTGCTGCTCTTTCGAACATTAAATCCAATTTCAGTGGCATACTTTTCATAAAACAGTTCACAATCCTTAAGAGTTGTGAAAGAAATGCCCTCTCGAGGAATAATAGAAGGATCTACAGATGATATAGGTGTTTCTTCGTCCATTACTCCTTTAGAGCATTCAAATTCTTCAAAATCTACAGATATTGAAATAAAATTTCTTATTCAAACAATAATTCAAATACACAACAATCAAAATTCATTAAATAAAGATATTAACATCATCCCAATTGCATATATATGTTACTGATACTAATTATAATATTACTTATTGCCAAAAGAGTTACTTGTATATGTTAGAGGGTTACTATTTTATATATACAAAGTTACTAATGCTTGAGTCTATAATTTCTATAGTTTCAGATAGAATAATAAATGAAGTTTGTCGATTAACCAATGTTTATTCTCCAAATGCTTAATGTTCTAATGTATACTTACTGAAGTTTCATTATGGGAGAGATTATGTTTGTATATGTTACTAATTTCTGATATATATTTACAGAAGCTTTTATATATAGTTACTAATGACTGATATAAAGTTACCAAAGTTATACATGTTGCCAAAAGAGTTACTTGTATATATTAAAGGGTTACTATTTTATATTTACAAAGTTAATAATGCTTGAGTCTATACTTACTAAAGTTTCAGATAGAATAAATAAAGAAATTTGTCGTTTAAACAATGTTTATTCTTCGAAATCTTAATGTTTGAATGTATACTTAATGAAGTTTCATTATGGGAGAGTTTATGTTTGTATATGTTACTAATTTCTGATATATATTTACAGAAGCTTTGTTATATAGTTACTAATGTCTGATATAAAGTTACCAAAGTTAATAATGGTTGAATCTATACTTACTAAAGTTTCAGATAGAATAATTAAAGAAATTTGTCGTTTAAACAATGTTTATTCTTCGAAATCTTAATGTTTGAATGTATACTTAATGAAGTTTCATTATGGGAGAGTTTATGTTTGTATATGTTACCAATTTCTGATATATATTTACAGAAGCTTTGTTATATAGTTACTAATGTCTGATATAAAGTTACCAAAGTTATACATGTTGCCAACAGAGTTACTTGTATATGTTAAAGGGTTACTATTTTATATTTACAAAGTTAATAATGCTTGAGTCTATACTTACTAAAGTTTCAGATAGAATAATTAATGAAATTTTTCGATTAAACAATGTTTATTCTTCTAAATCTTAATGTTTGAATGTATACTTACTGAAGTTTCATTATGGAAGAGTTTATGTTTGTATATGTTACTAATTTCTGATATAAATTTACCGAAGCTTTGGTATATAGATACTCATGTCTGATATAAAGTTACCAATGTTAGAAATGTTGCCAAAAGAGTTACTTGTATATGTTAAAGGGTTACTATTTTATATATACAAAATTACTAATGCTTAAGTCTATACTTACTAAAGTTTCAGATAGAATAATCAATGAAATTTGTCGACTAAACAGTGTTTATTCATCAAATGCTTAATGCTTAATGTTTGAATGTATACTTACTGAATCAATGTATACTTACTGAAGTTTCATTATGGAAAAATTTATGTTTGCATGAGTTACTAATGACTAATATAAAATTACAGAAATTTCGTGTATATTTACTAATGTATAATATAAAGCTACGAATTTTAGACATGTTGCCAAAAGAGTTACTTGTATATGTTAACGGGTTGATATTTTATATATACAAAGTTACTAATGCTTAAGTCTAAACTTACTAAAGTTAAAGATAGAAGAATCAATGAAATTCGATATTACCATTATTGATATTAATCCTTAATAGACATACTCTTAATTCTTGATTTGAATATTAGCTTACGCGATAAATATAATTTACTGATAACCATTTAAGAATTACTTATCGTATGTATTACTCTTACCAACGCTTATGTGAAAAGTTACTGAAATAAATATAAAAGTAACTTTTCATATGCAATATCAAACGTTCAACAAAGAACTTACAGATGCAAAATCATAATGTTACTGACTTACATATAAAAGATACCTGATAGCATATAAATATTACCTTCTTTAAAATTTAACTGATCGATATCAATTCGACTTGCATCATCTTCAATGAGTTCGTTTTCCATAAATTCTTCAGATCCATCAAATTGTCCACTCGAATGATCCATATATGCAACCTATAAGAATGATATTAAGAATAAATTTAACAAATAGCGTCAACTATTATAAAACGCAATACCTTTTTACGACAAGTGCTGTCGACGACTGATTTCGCTGGAAGAAAATCACGAATGCGATGAAGGGAGGAACCAGATCCAAGAACAATATTCTAGAATTTGGCGAGCGCGAACGACAGTAAACTAGAGATTTGGCGAGCGCGACCGACGGGAGCAATTCAGAATTACGAATAACCGATCAAATGCCTAATCAAGATGAATGCTATTTTTAGAAACTCATTTATTAATAAAATTCGACGTTGCTAAAATTAAGGGATGAAATTTGATCAATCGCACTGCTATAATGATGGACTCATAGGAAATCAAATGCGCCCTGTGCGCAATAGATAAAAATCCTATATATATATATATACATACATACATACATACTTATTTATATGTAGCCGTTTTATCGCTTTAAAACAGCAATTCGACCGGTCGAACAAGTACATTAAGCCTAGTCCGATTTTTGCCAAGTTGATAGGAATGATGATATCATCCGATCTAGTGGGACCAAATCGAAGACTTTACTTCAACGTCTAATACAATTTTTAAAACCTTGTTTTAGATGGAAACAAAGATTCTTTTATCAATTGCTACGGAGGAGAGGGGTTAAAAACAGGGAGGGGGACAATGGGGTCTCCCTTTTCTTGAGGAAAGGTGGCTCCTTTTTCATTCTTTAATAATGGGCTGTTGCAGTGATTAGTAGAGGAGGAGGTGGTGGAGGTATGCAATAGGAGACTTGTGTCCCACGGCCAACTGAGAGAGAGATGGCTTGTTGTTGGGTGCATCACCTCAGTCCAATCTGAAGAAGCGTCGTGTAGGAAGGAGAAGACGATGATGGCGGGTGGAGCGTCGAGGCTGAGGAGGGTCGTCAAGAGGATCAGCTTTTCCTGCGCCACCTTCTCCGCTGATATTTGCTTCGGAGATCCGCACAACAATGTGCGTAGTGCCACCATCCCCCATCCCATTGGATGCTGTCTTTCTTCTTTCGTGTTCTTCCTCTTTTCTTTTTTCTGCAGAAAAAAAGAGGTTCTTCGCTAAAAAAAGTTTCTTCTTTTGGGTTTTGTGATGATTCTCACTACCGAGAGTTTCTCCTTTCTTTTACCACTGTTGGGTTTTCTTTCTTCCTTATTTTTTTGGGTTTGTTGCATTTCTTTTTTTGGTTGGAGACTTCGATGAAATTTTGTTGGGATGAAAGGAAAAGGTTGTGCTTTGGCTGTTCGACAGAATTTGGTTCGTGGTTACCTTTTGTTTTTGATCCAATTTTACCTGCATTGTGTTGAACAGATCTTGAAGTCGGGGGGATCTCCTGGAAAACATATAGATGGAGGAGATGCCGTAGAAGGAGGCTCCGATTTGGCCAAGGTTTGTTAAGACTATCCCTTTTCCCTTTATGATATCAGTAGTCTCTTAGAGTGGGCAAGGAGATTTTAATTTGGAAAAGAAATCTACAGAAAGTTTATCAGCTGAAATTGATTGTTATCATTTGAAAGTAAGGGTGCATTTGCTTCTCTGCGAGATGACATTTATACTTTTTGAAATTGACAGCAGAGTGAGCAGAAAAAAACTGGAGTCTCTCCGGGGGATGGTTATTCTGAGAAGTATACCTGGTCACGAAAAATTGTTGTCATTTCGATTGATCAGTGAGAAGTAAACTTTGTGGTGAATTGATATCTATTGTTCCGGAACATAGATATGTTGTTGGTAGCGGAAGAACCAAATCAATGGATTGCATTGGGGATCATAGCAAGAATGGAGGGAATGCAAAGAGCAGAATTTAAGAACCCGTTTAGATTGGCATCTTGACCTGTCTTATGAAAATGTCTGGTAATTCAAAAAGTTTTAGAGATCATGAGCAGATGCTGGTTTTGTAAAATTTATGTTTGGATGGGTTAAAACACCAAGCAATCTAAGAAATTGATTATGGTAGCAAAATTGGAGAGGATTTTGCTGCAATCACGCCAAAAAAAACCAAATTAACAACACTGAAGTGGCGGACCCCCCATTCTGAACAAAAACAGGCATTGTAGTCCTCTCTTGAGTGCCACTGTTCTTTCACAAGATAATGCAGCACCGTGCATGCCTTGACAAAATCTGGTGAAATCTTGTTTTTTTCAAAGATTTGCAAGCCCCATCCTGCGGTTTTAAGTCAGCATAATGACAAACCAACATATCCAAATTCAACTCTGAAATGAATACACCTAGTAAATCATATCTTCAACTTTCTTGAGCTAGTCCTTTTTGGAGCAGCCATTACTCCCAACAGCAAAATATATAACAACCTATGTTTCTCTTAGAATCGAGCATCACCTTCTACAATTTATGCAAAACTCGAAATTTATGCCATACCCCTATTTTTTGGAAGAAGCATTTCCTCCCATTGTTGACAGCCCTAGAGATCCTTCTCAGAGCTTGCCATTTGTTGGATGGGTTCCCCTCTTTCTGGGAACCTAATCCATATATAGGATATTAGTAGTCCTATTTGGAAAAGGAAAAATCAAGTCTTAATTGGAGAAAGAAATCAATTACCTTTTAGGAATATGAGTCATCTTTTCTTCATCCTGTTGAAGTAGGAGTTTATACTTCCTTATCTCTTCATCTCCATGGAATATAAATAGAGGGCATGGGTGCACACCAAGATCATCCATGCTATGTACGTTCTAACATATGAGAGATCAAAGTTGAAATTAAAGACCAGCTGTGTGTCTTTGTGAGATATGAACTTGACGAGTTTGGCTACATGTTATATGATCATGTAGATAAGAAGCTTCTGATAAATCAGGATGTAAACTTTGCCAAAAATCAGAGAAGATATTCAAAAGGCATCCGAGAAACCATCTTAGAACAACAAACCAGTTGACGTGAGTCATATTTCTTTGCAACATGCACCAACTGCAGATCCGGATATCCATGAGGAGGCTCCTGACCCTGAGGAAGACGATGTTGCCATGGCAGATGCTACTACTGGCAATTAAGAGGAATATTCTTCCCCTAATACAAATCCTCCTCGTAGATCTACGAGAGAGAGACATCCCTCTTCAAGATACTTTGCACATGATTATGTTCTTTTAACGGACAATGGCGAGCCAGAATACTTTGAAGATGCTATGCATGATGTGTAGATAGACAAATGGATAGAAGCTATAGAAGATGAATGTAGTCATTACATGACAACCATACCTTTGAGCTTGTAAAGTTACCTAAAAAGGAAAAGAGCTTTGAAAAATAAGTGGGTTTATATAGTGAAGTATGATGGGAACTCTTTAAATCCAAGATACAAAGTTAGGTTGGTTGTGAAAGACTTCAGTTAAAAGAAGGGAGTTGACTTTGAAGATACCATCCATAAGAATTATCAGTTTGGTAGCTGGTCAAGACTTGGAGATTGAGCAAATGGACGTGAAGACTGCCTTCCTCCATGGTGATCTCGAGGAGGAAATATGCATGGCACAATCTGCGGGATTTCTGATCAATGGAAAAGAAGTCTGTATTTGTAAATTGGGGAAAAGTCTGTACGGGCTAAAGCAGGCTCCTAGACAATGGTACAAGAAATTTGAGTCATTTATGGCGAAACATGGCTACATAAAGACTACTACAGATCATTGTGTTCTCATCTAGAAATTCTCAGATGACGATTTTACCATTTTGTTGATTTATGTCGATGACATGCTCATAATTGGCAGTAATACCTTGAAAATTTCAAGTCTGAAGGATGAACTGAGAAGTCCTTTACTATGAAGAATTTGAGATCTGCGAATCAGATTTTGGGTATGAAGATTACACGTGATAGAAAGTCGAAGAGACTTTGGTTATCTCAAGAGAAGTACATTGAGAAAGTACTTCAAAGATTCAACATGAACAAAACCAAACTTGTGAGTACCCCTCGTGGAGGACACTTCAAGTTAAGAACCAAGCATAGTCCACGAACAAAAGATGAAAAGAAGGATATGGAGATGATTCCTTATGCCTTGGCTACGCGAAGTCTGATTTTTTTTGAAGTCCAAAAAGGGGGAAACACACAATGGTGTCTGCCCCAAAATTATATTATAAAACTATGAAAGAAGAACAATCCTAATTATTACAAAAGCCACGCCCCAACAAGACTCCCATACTGGATACAAACATTCTCCCGATAGATACTTTGACCCGAGAACAGAAGGGCATTCCTAGCTAGCCAGATAGTCCACAAAAGGGCCAAAGGGCGAAGCAGCTCCCTCCTCGGACGTTGCCTGGCCGTCCACAAAGAACCCCAGAAAGAGTCGAAGCTCCTCGCACAAATCCAATCCAGACCGAAGTCCTCCCAGATAGACATCGTACACTGACAAAGGAAGAAAAGATGGTCCACCAATTCAATTCCATTCTCGCAAAGAGGGGATCTGTCGGAAACCGTTCCAAAGAATCTGGCACACCGATCTCTCGTCATCAGTCTTTTTCGCGTAAAAAGCCAGAGGAGAAAAACCGATCCTTTAGGGGAGACCAAGCCCCCAGATAAAGTTGCAATCCCTAATCAAATCTTCCATCCGCGAGAGAGGCGGTCTGCAGATCGCCCCGTAAGCCTTCTTGACCGAGAATGAGCTCCCTCTTGACACCCAATGGTCTCGTCCCTCCGAAGGGCCCCCACAAACTGATAGGGAGTCAAGCAAAAGAAGAAAATCCTCCAAGCGCTGGTCCGAAAAGTTAGCGCAGAACAACGACATCCAGTTTCCGTCGCACCAGCAACTAGCAACACACGCCTCGCGGTTAGCCGCCAAGGCGTAAAGACGAGGGAAGCATCCATCAAGCGACCCACCACACGTCCAATCATCCATCTAGAATGCAAAGGATTCCCCATTACCCAGAATAGGTTGAAAGAGCTCATGAAATCGTGGGAGAACCTTCAGAATCCCCTTCCAGAAAGGTGAGGGCATCACTCCACGAATGATATTCGCCGGTGACGTGCAAGTGAAGGCGTAAATCCGGCGAACAAGAGCACAACAGATATCCTCGCCATTCCCCCATAGTCTGCTCACCCATTTCAGCAACAAGGCTTCATTCATCGCGTCAATACGCCTGACACCGAGACCACCCTCATATTTAGGAAGAGTGATAGTCTCCCAGTACACGAGGTGCATCCCACTAGCCTTCTGACCACTTTTGCTCCATAAAATCTTCTCGTCAGCCTCTCAAGGCGCCTTCGAATCCCTGTAGGCATGATGCGAGTGGACATGAAGAATATCAGAATTGCAGAGAGCACCGCCTTCAACAACACAGGGCGGCCACCCTTAGAAAGGATTGAGGACTTCCATCCCGGAAGCCTTTTCTCCAGCTTCTCGATAACAGGTAACCAATCCGCCATCTTGATTCTGCCTGATGTTAGCGGCAACCCCAAGTAACGAATAGGTAGCGCACCACACTCCGTACCCAGCTCGAGACTGCACAAGTGCGCCTCATCCTCAGACATAACAAAAGGAACCATCGTAGATTTACCATGATTCTGTGCCATCCCTGGCATCTCTTCAACTAGCTCAAGAATGACCACCATGCCATTGGCTTCCTCGTTGCCTCCCTCAATAAAGAAAATGGTGTCATCCACATACTGAAGAAGAGGTATAACCAGCCCATGTCGCGAATAGCCGCACATGACCCCGCAGTTCTGGACCCGATCAACCAAACATGCAAGCATGCCAGAGGCGATGACAAACATCAAAGGAGCCAAATGACAGCCCTGTCTGACTCCCCTCTGTGGCTGAAAGAAGCCGCCCTTCGGACGACTATTCACAAGAACCGTCATAGACGTAGTGGTTACGCATCGCTTCATTCAGGAAATCTAGAGCTTCGGAAAACCCCTTCTATGTAAAGTCGCCCAAAGAAAACGTCAGTCCAACGTATCGTAGTCTTTTGCAAAATTAACCTTCCAAAGTAATGCCTTCACCCTATGTCTCTTCAATTAGCAATGATCTCAGATGCCATAACCAAGCAGTCTCCATTCTGTCTCCCAGGGACAAATGCTGACTGTAAGGGGGAGATAATGTGTTCAAGCACCTTGTTTAGCCTGATAGCAAAGACGTTTGCCACAATCAAATATAAAGCATTGGACAACGCAATCAGCCTAAAGTCTTTGATTCTTTCTGCTGCACCATGTTTAGGAAGGAGAAAAATCAGAGCCTTATTCAGCTTCTCAAATCCTGCATTACACCGACAACACTCCTCCATGACCTCCAACACCTCCGAGGCCACAAGATCCCAAAAATCCTTATAGAATGAAACTGGGAACCCATCCGGGCCAGTTGCCCCCTCTACGTTCAAACTCCATACAGCTGCCTTCAATTCCTCCATGGTGACCGTCTGAACCAACCTAGAAACGTGAGCAACCGAAAACTGTGAAGCACCCAGACCAACCCACCTCCAACGCCTAACAAAACCTCTCGTCGAGAACTCATGAAAGTGATCCTCTATCGCCCTTCCCATCTCTCTGTTTCCATCCACTCTGACACCGTCTATGATCACCGATCAGATAGTATTGCTACGACGCCTCCCACTAGCCACTCTGTGGAAAAAAGCAGTATTCGCAACTCCTTTCTTGAGCCAGCTGTGCCTGGACCTTTGCTTCCAGTGTTCCACTCAACAAGCCGCTTCCTATCCTCGTCAGCGACCTTCCATTGAGCCTCTGCTCTTTGAGTTAGCTCGTCCATGCTCAGAGGCATGTCATCCTCCAATCTGTCAAGTCTAGCAACCTCCTTTTCCGCCGTCACCCTACTCACATGACGAGCCTCCCTAGATTCCTTCTTAAAAGCACTCAGCCGTATACGTAAAGAGGTTAACTTCTGAACGAATCTTGAGGCAGCGGATCCTGAAATGACCAAGGAGGACCAATGGGACGAGACCAGCTCAATGAAAGAGTCCTCCATAAGCTAGGCCTTCTCGTATCTAAAAAAGCCTCTCAGGGGTGAGAGTTCAGCAAAGTCCTAAAGCACCGGAGAGTGATCCGACCACGTTCACATCTTACTCACAACAAACGACAAAGGGAACAACTCCATGAGTTCAACAGAGGCCAGGAAGCGATCACCGCGGGAGTGAGAGCCTGAACTCCTCTAGGTGAACTTTATGTCTGCGTCATCCATCACTTCCAACTCCAAAAAATCAACAATCTCCGCAAAGTCTGCCGAACCCGGATCCTGACCACCACGCAAACTCGGCCGATCCGAAGAGATGAGTGTAACATCGAAATCTCCACCTATCAACCAAGCATTGTCCGAGAAAGCACTTCTTGCATCCTGCAAATCAGACCATAACTACTGCCGCAAGGCGGGCTGACATGGCCCATAGACACAGGAGAAAGCGAACACGGTACCTGAACAAAGGCACTCCAAAAGCACCGTGAGGACATGGGTGCCCCTCAACTCTGCTCGGAGCGTGAACGCGGTATCCTTCCATGCTGCAATCATTCCACCCGCAGAGCCAGATGCAACGATCGACCTACAATCATTGAGCGAACCCGCATCAAAAGACCGTCAGATGACATCCGAGCCCGAATCTAACTCCGTTTATTGTAGAAGTACAACATCACATCCCACTATGAATCTCAACCCCAAAATCTTCCTTTTTTCTGGGTCACCAGACCCCTTATGTTCCGAGAAAGGATCCTCATTTAGAAACAGTGGTAGATCCCCAAACTTGAACTACTCCCGCTAACGCTGCCACCTGAGCTTTGCGATTAGATATAGGGGGAGGTTCAAAAGGTTGTCTCCTAGAGCGTTGCCTTCTTTTCTACCTCTTTTCGACCTTTTTGTCCGCAGTAGCACCACTTATTGCACCTCATCCCTCCGTATGATCCACCCGGGCAGAGCCCTCTTCACCCGCAGAAGCACTCTCCAGCCCTTGCGCATGATCCGTAGGAGGCACCAGATCCAGGCCGTCAATAGCAGGCGAAAAAGCGGGGCAAACATCCGCTGTTGGGAGACTCAAACCATCCCAGAACGGTCGTGAAGGAAGGGTGTGTTTGGATAGAGGGTTTAGGTGGGTTAACCTGGTAGCAGGTAACCCATTTTTGGTTTTTGGTGTTTGGATAGAGAGTTAAACTGGGGGTGGGTTAGAAGTGGGTTTGGTGTGATATGATTGTATTGGAGTTTGAAAAAGTGAGTAGTTATTGTGATGTGATTGTATTGGAGTTTGGAAAAGTGAGTAGAAGTGGAGTAGTTTATAATTTTTATATGATATGATGGTATAGTATATTATTTTTTGATGGAATTGATGATGGAGAATTGATTTATTTATTTTTTTTAAAAGATAAAAAGTGGGACCTACGTGGAGGGAGAAAATATGGGGTAGGGGAGTTAAACCACCCTTGGGGTGGTTTAACCTTATACCCGAACGGGGTCGAAGGGAATCGACTCCATTGGGCCTCCCCTAAAGTTTAGCCCGAGATAGATGCAGAGGTGTCGGATCCCCAAAACAGAAGGGTCTGAAAGCAACAAACAGGTCAGAACCGGACCCGCACGCCCGGGAGCAAAGAAAATGTACTCCGCCTACGTGAATCGATCGCCCGATTCCAGCCCCAACGCCCGTATCAGAGACGAAAGTAGCGACTGTCCTTCTGCCTCCAACCATGGAAGTCCAAACGACGGAGCGGAAACCCCTGATTCACTGCCTCGGAAATCTCCTGAATTGCCGCGTCGGGAATCTCCCGAATCGTAGCCTCAGAAGTCACGGTGTCATTAACCAAAGGCTGCTGACGTGGCCCCAGGCTAGAATGGAAACCGTCGCCTCCAACCTTCGACCAGATTGGCAGCGGTGAAGGATGCAGAAGACGCACCTGCAGGTGAAAAGAGAAGTGACCGACAGCCATGTTCACTGCAGAGATTGGCCCTATTTCGCAAGGGCAGTCCATCAACAACAAGGTGACATCCGTGCTTGAACCTGACAGTGTTCCGTCAACCAAGATCTGAAGCACCAAACCTAGATGCCTCAGCGGCGGCCCCAAGCACGTCATAGAACAAGAGAGAAAAGGCACCTTCCACACTTGTACCACCCGCCTGATCGAACGATCAACAAACCCATCGACAAAGCGAGGAACTCTCCACGTCACGTCGTTTAAGCCCCTCGAAGACAAGAGATGCTCCATCTGGTGCTCCGTCATCCCTCTCACGTAGCACCTTCGATCACCCAGCTTGGCCACATCCCCCGTGAACGCTTCGCCAAATTGGAGCGAGAGCCCCGCCCACACCGACGAAGCCGACATAGACTCCTTCATCCAAAAACCAATCAAGAGGCCGGACTTCGGAGCCGAAGGAAAAAGCCCTAACAACCGAGGCATAAGACCGACAACTCCTGCTGGCGCCAGCCCGGGACTCCAGGGTTTCTCCCATCGATGAGCCCATCGAGGGCCTCGTCTTGCGCTCGAAACCAAAACGACCAAGTAAATACGAACAAGAGTGGCGGTGATGGCCGATCAGCCCGCACTCGAAGCAACACAGAGGAGATGTGCAAGCCGAGGCCAAGTGGCCCCCCTCACCGCATCTGAAGCACCTCCACCCGCATTTCCTGTGCGACACGACCACCCAATCACCTTCTTCCCCCCTCGCCACCTCCGTGCGCTCCCGATCCTCAGATACCCCCTTCCCGACATTCGGGCTCTCCCGAACCTCGGAAACCCGCCTATACTTGGCTGCTCCTGCCCGAATCTCCCATCGGAGACACTCTTGCCTGCGTCGCTCCATTCTCTCGCACCCAAAGTGGAATCTTCATATTTGGTTACGCGAAGTCTGATCTATGCTATGGTATGTACAAGGCCTGGTATTGCTCATTCTGTTGGAGTGTCAGCAGGTTTATCTCGAATCCAGGAAAAGCGCGGAATGCAATTAAATGGATCTTAAGATAGCTTCGCAGTACTAGCAATATTTGTCTTTGTTTTGGAGCAGAGAAGGCATTCCTACTAGGATACATAGACTACGATAATTTTTAATGGAAACATAGACTATGATATAACAAGTGATATTGATGGTAAACGATCTATATCCGGTTACTTAATGATATACGCAGGTGGTGCTGTCTCATGGCAATTAATGTTACAGATGACATTATCTACTGCAGAGGCAGAATTCATTGCAGCTATAGAAGCCAACAAAGAACTCTTGTGGATGAAGAAGTTTATGCAAGAACTTAACTTTTTTCAAGACAAGTATATCCTCTATTGTGACAGTCAGAGCGTGATTCACGTTGGCAAGAACTCCACTTTTCATGCAAGGTTCACGCAGATGACAACAATGTTGATATAATGACAGAATCTGCCGCTTGGAAAGTTCGAGAGATGCTACTTTATCGCAGGTTTGGAGCAGTTTCCACATCGTTGGTGGGGGGGATTTGGTGGATGGGTTCCCCTTATTGTGAGAGCCGAATCCATATATAGGACATTAGTAGTCCTATTTGAAAAAGGAAAAATCAAGTCCTAATTGGAGAAGGAAATCAAGTAACTTTTAGGAATATGAGTCATCTTTTCCTAATCATGTTGGAAGTAAGAGTTCATACTTCCTTATTTCCTCATCTTCATGGAGTATAAATAGAGGGGATGGGTATATACCAAGATCATCTCAACACAAGCTCTCATAGCAAAAGAAAGAAATAAGAGAGAGAGAGGGAGAAGAAAGAAGGTCCATGGCTGCAACAAAGTTTGGAGTAGTTCTCTCCACCATTCTTCCCTACAGTTTGGCGGTAGATTTATCGTTTTAGTGATATTTTTTCTTCTCTACTATTCTCATTGTTTGGTGATTTGTAGCATCGTATATTGGGCTGACTTTTTGTAAGCCCCTCACGGGATATTATTTCGATTATAGTGCTTGGTTTTGGACAGTGTTCAGAAAGGCGGCCTAGGCGGCCGCATATGCGGCCGCATATGCGGAGGCGGCCCCCCTACCGCACCGAGTATGCTATACTCGGTCAATATGCGGGTCATGGGGTATACTCGGCCGAGTAATCCGCATATGCGGCCGCATATGCGGCCGCATATGTAATAGAGGTGGCTGCCCTGGTGGAAGCTTAAAGCAATCTTGCAAGCCATCTAATCTTTTTTACTTCCCTCTACTTTTTATTAATCAGATTGAGAAAAGATTGAGCAATGAACTAAGCATAGAATGGAGAGAGTTAATAGGCACTAGAGAATCTGTTGCTTTTTAACACGAACAATAGGTGATCTACTCGTGAGAAAATCAATTCTTTGATGCTTGTAGGTGGAGCAGTTTTGATGATTATGCACAAGGAACCAACAAGGAGCAGACAATTCACTCTCAACTTGGTTTTGGCTTCTTGTTTTTAAGGTGGCATGGTAAACAGACATCCCAAAATAGATAGAATTGCTGAGGTAGCACAGTGCTTTCTGGAAATATTTTTTGTGATGAAACTTACAAACGAAAAAACAAGGTTTTACAAAAGTGTTCAATAGATCAAATTACCACAAATGAGACACTTCAAATACAACTTACAAGTTACAAACTTTTTTTCTTCAGGACAGAGTAACAGAGGTATCAACAAAAAATTGAATGGGGGAGGTTGTAGAGCATTAATTATTTCCATCTTTACACAGAGTTGCATCGTTGTAAAAAAAGCATCACGACTCATGATTCAAATACATGTGACGAGTTCCCCCCTTCTCATCACTGTGTACACATTCCTCACGAAATCCGGTAACTTATAGATCAAACATCAAACAAAAAAGATAAGTTTATACATACATATAAAAAATCCTTCGAGGCAAATTATACCCCAACAAGATTATGTAACACATGATATTAATTACATCAAGTGCTCATCTGTTTACCTCTTGGACTACCCTGCCTCATTAGCCCCACCAACGCAGCCACTGCTTTCCCGTCCTTAGCAACTGCGGTAGCAGCAGCATGTCGCCTTAGGAGCAAGCCCAATGCACCGACAACTTCCTCTATTACCCCTTTCGCATATGCGGCCTTATGAGCAAGCCCGATGCACATTACGAGCAAGTCTTTACTTTATATTTATTCCATGCTATATTTTTTTAAACATAAATATCTAATGTTTGAAATTATTATTATATTTTTAATTAATTTTAATTAAAATAATAGAAACCGCATAATCCACATATACTTCCGCATATACTTCCGCCTACCCGCTTACTCGCTCCAGACCGCCTGACCGAACGAATACCGCATACCGACTTTCTGAACCTTGGTTTTGGATTGTGATCAATCCCATGATCTTTCTGCTTACATTGAGGGTTTTATTCCATGGTTTTTCTCCTCACATTAAGGGTTTTCCATGTTAAAAATTCACAGTGCATCTGTGGTTGCAACTTTTTTCGTAGTTGTAGTTGATATATTGTGTGTGATCCGCTTATCAACTTTGATCATTTTCCGCGATTCGATCTATATGGGGAATCTGTTCCCAACACCATTCCCACAATTCTTTTGTGGCTTTGTTTCTAAATGGATGAGACGGCTTATCTACTTTCATGCATTTTTGACCTCTACCTCTTTCGTTTCAAAGTGTATTCTATCCTCAAGCCACTCAGCTTAAGACCTCAATGAATGGTCGACATCCCTTGACCCATATATCTTGCCAACAACAGCATCTTACAGTGTATCCATGTAATTTCTTGTATCCTTGTAAATTTTCAGGATATGGAAAAATTCATACATCGTATTATAATATTTATGTATATTTATTTAGGGGAATTTACGTGTCCTCTTGTAAAACAATATGGTTACACCTTCAGCATGTGTATACTTCATATCACATTATGACCCACTATTCAGAAAAAAACTACATCTTAACTTCCCCTGTAAAACTACTTCGTTTTACATATACCCATGAAGTTAGTTTACTCCACTTATTTAACTATTCTATTGCTAATCTAACCATAACTAATAACAACACCTCAAAACACAATCCGACATTGAATATAGTTCTTATCACCCTCTCTCATAAGAGGAGGTCATCAGAGAGAAATCATGTTGGAGTTGCTCACAGAAGGGAGCTTCGGGTTGCAATTGTAATTGCTAGAGGGTGAGGGACACTCGGGTTGTAGGGGTTGGAGGATGAAGTGTGTCGGGGACAGATCTGCGGAGTTGTCGTTGGAGGGGGGATGGGGTGGGGGGGGGGTTCGGGATGGGAGGTGGAGCCTGATGTAGGGAGTGCGTAGTGGTGATGGGCACTTAGTGTAACACCCCGAACCCCAAACATAGTCTCACATATAAAACTCACGAAGTGTGAGTGTGGGTCTTATGTGGTGGGATTTACTACTTGACAACTTATACTTGAGCATTTTGAGTGGTTATGAACGAGTTCATCTAGGCTCGAACCCAACAAGTTATTAAGGTTAGTTTTCCTCAATAACGGACCAGGGACCTAAGCTCGGGACATTACAAATGATATCAAAGTCAAACTCCCTATCACAGTGGAAAGGGCTACCTGAGAGGTGGAGTCACCCATACAAAAAGATAGGAGGAATATGTTACCCCGAGCATACAACCACCGTTGTTACTGGGAATAAGTTATGTGCCATGTCGCAACGAGGACGTTGCGAATATAAGTGGGGGAGGTTGTAACACCGCAAACCCCAAACATAGTCCCACATCTAAAACTCATGAAGTGTGAGTGTGGATTATAAGTGTGGGGATTGCTCTTTGACAATTTGAGCTTAAGCATTTTGGGTAGTTGTCAATGAGTTCATCTGGACTTGAACTCAAGTTGTCATGGCTAGTTTTCTTCAATAACGAATCAGAGACCTAAGCTCGAGACATTACACTTAGAGTACGAGAAAGAGAAAGGAAATGAAGATTGACACCATTCAGAAAATTGTCATACTTTGAAGGGTAAATATGAGATTTTTTAATGGTTTCCATTTCATGCAATAGTAATATGGATGGAAGTTAATCCTCATGGTTTATGATGGAAGAGTTAGTAACTTTACGTTAATTAGGAAGTAAATGCAAGGTATATATGGGCTAAAGTATATTTAGTTAATTTTTCATGGGCATACATGTAAATATTCCTTTAATACATATTTCCAAATGTAGTGCTTTATCTGTAAACAGTGAATATGCATCTAGTGGCATGCACTGTAGCGAGGGTTTCTCATCTTGTTCCAATTTTCACTTTTGAAAGAATATCTATACAATATACTAAAGCCAGGCTCTGCTCGGCTCCTCCCATCCTTCTGGCACGTGGATAGCCCCATCGCAATCCTTGCATTCGGGAGAAGTACTCTACACGTCCTTTTTCCTTCTGTCCCTATCCGTCCATCTCTACATCGCCCACTCAAGTCTCCCCCTCCCCCATTCTTCCGTCGAAAGATATCTATCCCTCTCCCCAGAGAATCCTCTCTCATCTTCTCTTACAAGATTTCAAGATTTTATCATCATTCCCCTACACGATGGCCCTCATGTAACCATCTTCTCCCTCTCTTCACCAAATCTCAATGGGGAAGCAGACTCCTTCGTTCAACACGTGCATCCCGAGGGTGAATCCCTTCCGTCAAGATCAACTACACTTGCTCATCTCCTGCTGCACGCGGTTACTCTGTCCAGTACGTGTTGTGGGTAGAGGAATCATCATCCTTTTTATGGTTTAGACGATGTCATCCATCTTGGAACGCCATGGGGTGACAGTAATGAAGGGGAGATGCCGAGTGAAGTTGCTTTATTGGCAGGCCTCTCTCCCTTTTTCCTCCACAATTTCACATAATAACGCCAGTTTTTGCCACTACTTCATTGCCTTTTAGTTCCTTTGGATTTTGTTTTTGATGGGAGATGTACATGTTCTAGACCAGCATATACCTCTCTTTGCTCCATTTACCTAAGCATTTGTGCTTTTGATCATGACAGCTCTTACTGTATCTCCCTGTTACATAGCTACACCACAAAAGGTACATGACTTTCCCATATCTGTTATATGATTCTAGATTCTAAAGAGTTTCCCCTAAAAAAACTAAATTTATTACATATGCATATCCTTTATATATGGCTTTCCCTGCTTTGCTCTTTAGCACTGGTCGTGAGGATCATAAAAATCTTTCTACAGGTCATTGGTACACCTTTTCCCCAATGTCTTCTCCATTTATGTGCCACATCTTTTTCCTTTATCTAGAACCGACCATTATATTTCAAATTTTATACTACATTTATTTCCTGCAAGTCTTCTTTTCCATGGTTGGAGGGGGAGACCCCGTATATTACACCCTTTCCATTAAAATAAGATTCACTGAATAAGGTTTGTTTAGATTGGTATGAAAAGTGCCAAATGGAGAAGATCTATTGATTATATTCTCCCTCTTCGAAGGATTGTTGGCTCTGTTTTTATGCCGACTTTCTGTTTCTAATCTCATATTTTTTTCTTATTGGAGTTACCCATGTGGAGATTTTAATATCATTCTTATTTTCGAATGTGTTGCGCACTTAATTACGATAATGAGACACAGTTTATGCAAGATCCATTGTCACAGAGTGAGATTACACCTCAAGATACAAAAGATGAGAGCCGAAATACTTTGATTTTCTATAATGGAACTCTTTATCTGGATCAAAATTCCAGGTCAATTTTCGCTGCCCAATCTCAAGTTACATCTGGATTCAAAGTAGGAAAGGAACGACTGAGAGAGATTAAATCTCTCACAAGGTTCCATCTGATTTTTGACAGGTATGAAAGGGCGTTGACATCTCTTCCAAAAGGATGAAGCAACGAGATGGATAGACAAGGCACCGTGTAGAGCAGATAAACACACAACCTTGAAGGGAGAGAGGTCCACATGAGATTTCCACTGTCAAAGCTTACATAAGCTTTGAGCATCTTCAAGCTGGGAGCTCCAAGGAACTGATCCCTCATTGTTCTCCATTGATATGTTCTACAAACACCGATGAGTTAATTACGAAGTCAACAAATTATTTTGCGAGTAAACCATGTTAAGCCTCTGCCTTTGCATTTGTATTTTTCATTCGTTAACATGTTGTACCATTGCTAAATCAACTGCCAAGTGCCAACCCACCTCTTATACGTCTCTTTTTCGGATACTATACTGTAGTGCAATGCTAGAAGCTGGTAGTTTCTTTAACGACTTATGTCATGATTATGTTGATATATGGATTGCACCCTGCAAAGTCCCATCCACATTGGCATCCATGTTCTGGTATATTGTGGCTCTACCTAGCTGATGTTTGTAAGCGAAATCAAGAATATGTCTTGAGATGAAGAGGTGGAGATATTCGCAACAGAGATGTTTCTATCATTTTCCCTTGAATTCGTAGATCGTGTCCATGCTACACATATTCAATCAATTTTCTTCGGTCATTTTAGGTGGCTAAATTGTCTTTCTAGCATGTAGTTTGTGTGAGTTCAACTAAACCGTGCATGGGCTTCATGAATCTATAATAACATCTTCGCAGCAAAACCTATGCTACACAAATTACATGGATTAAGTGTAAGAGTCATACATATGTATCTCCATGTATTTGCAAAGCCTCGATTACAAATATAGTTTCAACATTTTTCTTATATTAATAAATTAACAACTATTATATAACGTGGATATCTAACTATTAAATATTTCAGGTGATTAATAAATAATTCTAACTTTATGAATTTTATATGCAGACGAGTTAGACATGGATTAAAACAATCGAACTTATTTTAAATAGAAGTTTTAGCAATAAGTACGGGCCATCTACCACAAAATCATATTAGTTTTTTAGCAAAATGATGAGTATACTATGTAAATATAAATAAATATGTTAGAAAATAAAATAGAAGGTCTACCGCCGCGAAGCGCGGGCATTTAGGCTAGTAGTCATCATTTGTCAGTCTAGTTATAGGACCATATCAAAATAGGAGGGCTTGGTGACGGAGCTAAATGAAAATGTAGTAAGTGGTAAGTTATATAAGGGACAATGGAAGGCATTTGAGAATCTTAACTTCACTTGAACAATCATGTTTAGTCATTGTCCTTCACCATTCACTGAACTGATGCTACTTATGCTTTGGACACACATTTCTTTCTTGCTTAGTTCTCCGTGTTATTCCATTAGTAAAGGTAGTCATTTTTATCTCTGACATAGTCTTTTTAACATCTCATATCTCTAGGCAATGCTCTCTACTGTAAAGTAATTTCAGTCTAATTTTTTAACATCTCAACTCTTTTGGCAATGCTATTTGTCATAAAGTAACTTAGACTTACATTAATCTTGTAACGTTCTCTTTAAGTCCACAAAGATTGTCTTTGTTGTGTAATATTCCAGGAGGCATTTTTCATCATGACATTCTTTGTTTAACTCTAACAGAAACAATTTTACTTTAATGTACATTTTCGGCATAAACAGTTCTGAATTTCAGAATAAATAAAACTGTTTCTTGGAAAAATAGTGCACTAAAGTACAGTCTATTTCCCAAAGTTCTCATATTTCAATAATGATTTTTTGTCGATGACACCGCCATCCTAAATTTTAACACATTAGAAAGTCAGTTATCGATGACTTCGATTTTGGAGCAATCTGTTTACTAACGGGCTACTGAGGAATTCATTTTGTTATTTTTTCTCATTGCATTTGATTACACATTGGGGATCAGTACCTTCCTTATTTTTTATCTTGTTGGTATAAAGATGAAGCATCTGATTTATTATTATTTAATATTTCCAGTTTACATAATCGATTTTGGACCCTGAAAACTTGTTATTCCGTCTGTCCATCTTCACTTGCAGCAGATTCTTTGCACGATTTGCCTCGAACCGCTATCCTGCGATGCAACCGGAGGACAGGCCATATTCACCGCCCAATGCATGCACTCCTTCCACTTCATGTGCATCTCATCCAATGTTCGTCATGGAAATGTGACTTGTCCCATTTGTCGTGCCCACTGGACCCAACTTCCGCGCGACCTTACACCGTCTCGTGTACCTCCATGCAACCAGACAGCCGACCCCATACTTCGCATCCTCGACGATTCCATTGCCACCTCCCGCGTGCACCGTAGATCATCGCTACGAACCGCTAGGTATGATGATGATGAGCCCATTGCTCCAGACTTGATACCATCACAAGAACGGCTACATATGTCCCTCATTCCCATTCCTGTACCACCGATAACGGAAGCATCCGACAATGATCATCCTCCAAGTTTGCATACATCAGCATTGCACCTGTTTCAGTTTGCTGGATCTCCATCAGCCATCCCTCGACAGCAGTACGGGATGTGTCTGTCCATCAAACTTGCACAGCAGCAGGCCACTGATATCATCCTGGTCGTCAGCCCAAATGGTCGACATCTACGGCTTCTCAAACAGGCAATGGCTTTGGTTGTTTTATCCTTACGTCCAGTTGACCGGCTTGCGATTGTTACGTACTCTTCAGCAGCCTCACGTGCGCTGCCACTTCGGCGGATGATCTCGAACGGGAAGCGTACTGCACTGCAAGTCATTGATCGCCTCATCTACCTTGGGGAGGCCGACCCTATTGAAGGACTGAAGAAAGGCGTCAAGATTTTGAAAGACCGGGCACACACCAATCCTCTCTGTTGCATCTTGCACTTGTCGGACAGCCCAACACGATCCTATATCAGCCGAGACCAGGAGGTGCCTATCCCGATCCATCGCTTCCACATTGGCTTCGGTTTCGGTGCATCGAACGGGTTTGTGATGCACGAATTCGAGGAGTTCTTGCTGAGGCTGCTCGGAGGTGTGATCCGCGAAACCCAGCTGAAGATCGGGGAGGAAGGGGGTTTGATAAGGCTGGGAAAGCTGAGAGGCGGCGAGGAGAGGCGGATTCCGCTGGGTTTGATCGGCCAGTGTGAGTATGTCTGTGTTGGTTTCAGCTACATTGAGGGAGGAGTTGAAGAATGCCCGAGGACAGGAGAAGCGTTAGTAGGAGTTATGGAGAAGAACGAACCAAACGAAAATGAGCGCAGGCAAGGTAGGACGGATTCGGGTGCTGGTGGACGGAGTAGCGCTGCAGCAAGGTGGGACTACCTCGATTCGTTCATGGCTAGGAGGTGGGCTAAGCACTTGCATGGATGTAGAACTTAGATTTTGATAGATTCATTCGTCTGAGACTCCGGTGATGGTTGCTGGTGGTTATGCTGATAATTTTGTGGATTTAGAAACTGATGATTTCCATCTGGTTGCACTTTCAGTGGATATAAGATTGCTGTGTTTTGTTCTTCTTCCTTCTTTTGTAGGGGCTTTTTTTTTTCAAAAAAATTGTAGCATGGGTTTGATTATTTTGATGAAGAGTGTACGACTGCCGCGAGCTTGCGGGTCGGGTTTCTAGCATAAAAGATTTGAGAGTGCAAAAAGGGCCATTCATGTTCCATAATGTGGCTTATGTTTCATGGAGGGTTCAACATTGAGACACCATCAAGATTCCATGGATTATGCAGAGAGTGTATGTGGAACTATGCTTGTGGAAAGCAAAACACATCCTCACCACACTGTGCCCAATGAGTCAAATTGGGGTTAGCTTAAGCTTGAACTTGATCAAGATTTTTGGGGTCGGATTCATTCAAGCCTATCAGAGATGGCTCAAGCTCGAGCTGACCATGGACTCATTAAGAAGCTAGTTCGAGTTCATTCAAAGAAGCAAAGCAGCTTGCAGGTTGTCAATGAGCCAACAAGCAAGCTATCGTGTTTGGATGAGGGATACGGAATAATGTGGGATAATGGACAAGTGAGGTTTATTACTCGTTTTTCAGTTAATTCGAGAGATAAAAAGGGATAAACACTCTAGACATATACATAATAGTTGATGTAAGTATATGATGTGACCACTTATTTTGGGATGATTTATCTTGGTATGAAGTTTCATTATCTTAGATAAATGGATGCTATCTTGCATCTAAACTTGACAACATATTTTCCATGAAATCGGAGAAGAATGAGAACACAAGTCAAGTACATTACAGTAAAATTTGTTAGTGCTTAAGTTAGGATAGGAGTACTTGAGGATGGGCTGATGTAGTAGCATTGATGGCCATATGGGATATTGTCTGATCATGGGTGGATCTTCCTTAATGGGCTCATGATGGAAGTGTAACACGCCAACCTTTAAATATAGTTTCATATCTGAAATTCATGAAGTGTGATAGTGGATTATAAGTGGTTGGGATTAGTGTTTGATAACTTGGCCTTAAGCATTTTGGGTGGTTGTCAACGGATTCAATTGGACCCGAATCCAACAAGTTGTCAGAGTCAGTTTTCTCCGTTAACGGATCGGGAACCTAAGTTCAGGACGTTACAAATGGTATGAGAGTGGGTTCCCTATGATAGTGGAAAGGGCTACACGAGAGGTGGATCCACCCCAACAAAGAGAGGGGAAAAAAAGCTATTCGAAGCGTTCAACCACCACTATCATGTAAACAAGTGATGGGCTATGTTGAAACGAGGACATTGCGAATATAAGTGTGAGAGGTTGTAGCACCACAACCCCTAAATATAGTCCCACATCAGAAACTCACGAAGTGTAAAAGTGATTTATAAGTGGAGGGGATTACCACTTGATAACTTGGACTTAAGCATTTTAGGTGGTTGTCAAAGGATTCAATTGAAGGCCTCATGATTACTCACTAAGCCCATGTTGTTATAGGAAGCCTCATGATTGAGCTGAGGATTAAAATGATTTATTTTTGAAAATAAAAGCCACGAAGAATACACCCCTACTATGCACACAAAAATAAAGATAAAATAGACAGACTTACTGAAAACTTGTTCATCACATCATAACCCCTACTTATTTCATGAGACTCCTTCTATTACACTAATTATACATTTATAAAATCTTCGATGTTCTCAAGCTTCTGATCTGGTAATCTACCATCAACTACGACCAATCATATTTTTGACGCAAGCTGTACCCGATCTATTTCTAGATAAATAAAATTGGAAACATGAAATAATTAAGTAACTAGGCTTATGAGAACAACATCATTTATAAAGACAAAGTAAAATGGTGGCATGACAAGAACATTTCTCAAGAGTCTTTTATTCTCGATAAAGTGTACTTGTTCGATACAAGGTTGAAATTATTTTCAAGCAAGTTGCGAAACAAGTGGATCGAGCCATACATTGTAGAGATGCATGACAACAATAGCATATACATTTCTAAGTTGTCACCTGGTGTCTAGCTATTCTTGGTAAATGCACAAATGTTGAAGCACTATGTCATGCAAACTGATCATCTAGCCCAAGTGGAGAGAATCTACTTGATTCCTAATGGTGCAGTGTAATACAATATATAAGATTTGACTACATCAGTGCGCAAACGGTTCCTAATGGTACAATATAAAATAAAAAACTTCTTATGATTGCAATATAAGATTTAACTACATCAGTTAAACTTCAACCTATTTGTCTCATTGGAAGACTTAAACTCCGAAGGAAATATTTGGACTCATCAATGAAAGAGTTGTAGGTAAGGGAACTCCGATGGTACTAAGTTGTACTAGTTAGCAAGTTCGATACCTTAAGTAGGAAGACACTTTTCACACACATATTAGTTGACTCGTGCCTGACTTTTTTGCATTTGGACCCCTTTAAACTCCATATTTTGATTCAATTTTTTTTAGGGGTTGTATTGAATATGAGTGTTAATTCTTGAATTTATTCTTAATAACTTTTGTTAGGGGAAAATATAATTAGTGAATCAAGGTTAGAAAGCTTTCTGAGTGCATATACACCATAAAAATTTCACACACAAATATTTCTATATATACTAAAATTTAAAATTTCCCCACATCACTATTGTATTTTATTGGCTGCAACTTATAATATTTGGTTAAGATAAAAGCATATAGTACTCATCTAATTCAGCTATTTTTAATTTTAAAATTACCGCTATTTACTATTTTCTAAAATGAAAAATCATAAAAGTTGAAAAGCATACTATCCCCAAAAATAAAAATGCCTTGAAAAAATGCAAAGTAATTATATGGTTCGTATTTTATCTATTTTATTACATATCCAAAAATGAAAAAAATATTATGGTAGTTCTTAAAAACATGAACACGTTGAAAATATCATAAAAACCGTCTAAAAATAAAAAATAACCAGTTAAATATAAAATAAGTTATATTTGTAGATAATTAAATATGAAGCCTTAGAAAAAGCACCCCTATAAAAAATAAGTAACATAAAGGGAATAGAAACTCATACTTTCTTATCAGTGTAAATTATTTTTTAAAAAATTCAAATAAAAATCAAGTGTATAAAATTTATAAAATTCCAAAAAACTTTAAAGTATTCGAAGTCCTTAAAATTATTTTTATAGCTATTGTACATGTATTGACAAATTAAAATACTTTTCGTTTTACGTTTAAAACTATTTTCAAAAATACTACAACAACAACAACAAAGCCTTTTCCCACAATTAAGTAGGGTCGGCTACATGGATTCTTCGCCTCCATTCAGATCTATCTTGAGTCAATCCGGGGCTTATATGCACAAAACTAAGATCCCTTCGTATGGTCTCTTTTAAAAATCATAAAAGCAAAAATAAAATAAAAATATAAAAATATAAAATTCATTATAAAACTAATAAACTATACATATATATATTTCTATATAAATAAATGATCTACACATTGTTACTCTATTCATCTTGGAGAAAATCTCACCATATCAAGTAGCAGGAAGGAAATCGTGGATATGATGTCGAGGACTCAAGGTTGAGTACAATGCAATGGTAAGTTACAAAAATGCCTTGCATTTAAATCATGCTCGATTATATGGGCATCTAGGCATATCATCCAATAAAACTCTCTTGTGAAAATGAAGATGGTATCAATCTTGCTAATGCTCTTATACACCACGAACATACAGGGGGTGTTCGTTTGAGGGGTTAGCCCCTACTTTGAGAGTGATAACCTTTCTTTAGGTGGAGTGCCGTTACTCTCTTCTTTCTTCCTTTACGTCAATCACCACAATTAGAATCCCTTTCCCGATTCAAAAATCTACACCTTTTTGCTCTCCCTCACCAAAACCCACCTGCCTTGCTCTGCTCTTTCTCTCCAACAACAACAAATCCCACGGGAGGAGGAGAGGATTAGGAGATTGGAGATCGGAAGTCAGAGATCGTGGATCGAAGATGTGCTGCTGCTGCCCCACGAAGGTGTGCTGCCTCTGCTTCCTCCTCGTCCTCCTCGTCGCCCTCATCGGCTTCGTCTTCGGCTTCGGCGTCTTCGCCAACGGCTTCCACAAGATCAAGAACGCCATCCATGACGTCGACCCACATTACTATTCCTCCGGGACGAGGCCCTTCTTGGCCCCCATTCCCCCTCCTCGCTTCTGAACGCCTCACCTGATCCAATTCCATTTGTTGGTTGCTTGGGATCTGCTGCTTCTGATACTTCATGCTATAGATTTGTTCCTTTTTTTCAATAAAAAAGGCTCCTGTTTGTTTTTAGATACGTTTCTTGTGCACTCCGATGTGACGTGACGGTCAGATTTTCGAAATTTAAGTGGTGTGTTACTTATTACACTGCTCTCTTGTCAAGCTTATCGTTTTACTGCACATCTCTTACTATATCGTGATTCGTGATCTTAAATCATACGTGAGTAAATTTATTTCAATTGTTCCCGCGCTCGTGTGTGATTTACAATAGCTTTGCATTCTGTGTGGGGAACTGTTTACGACTGAGTCATTTATAACCGTTGTTAATTTGATGTTCCATTAGAAACTGGATTTCAAATGATCAGTTAGCACTTAGGGTTGAATGTTGCTTAGTGCACGGGTGAAGAGGCCCAGGAAACAACGGTTATATACAGATGCCTGGATTTGAATCTCCAGCAGCTGCAGTGGTCTGCCGTAGAACCGTGGATCATCCCAACCGCTCGATCTTGATCGAACGGTTCACATGAATTCAGTGATTTTGTGGGCTCTTACCGTGGGAATTCGCGTGAACTGTATGATCAAGATCGAGCGGTTGGGATGATCCACGGTTCTACTGCAGAGGATCTGCTCTATCTCCAGGGGATACTGTTTGTGGGATAAGGATGGATTAAATTGTTCTCTCTCATTTCAAGGATAGGATTATGAATGATAAGGAGGGATAAGTGATAGTTATTTACTTAGATTTACTTATGTTCGATAAAGTTGTTACATAAATGGTAGTTATTTGTATTTTTATAATGAGAGAGGTGAATAATGAAGGGATAGCGGACTAAACCATATCCCTCATCTCAGACTCCAAGGTCCAAACATTGACCATCTTCATATAGATACAAAATTTGAAAGATAAGGAGGGATAAAGACTTCCTATCCGTCAAACAAACGACCCCTTAAAAGATAGGAAATTATCAAGACATAAATGTTCCAATTGTACAGTTTAAATCCAGGAGATAATGACGAGTCTAAATCCAGGAAATAGAATCTCCAAATTAGGATCCTGGCATTAATTTGGGCGTTTGGTAAAAAAAATTAACCTTGTAATTATCCCAACAAAAGAAAGAAATAACTCTCTAAAATCCGATTAGTCTACGTGGATATGATCCAGAAAACACCTGTATCTTACACTACTAAGATCACGTTACGAAGAAAATCACTTTCCCTTCATTTTGGTAACAATAATACCAAAAAGAAATCCTGCAACTATCAATGCAACTTAAAGACAAATTCTCTTTACTTTTGGATCAAGCAAAATTTAGTTTGAGTTGGCTGACAGCTTGGCAAAGTACAACTTTGCTTGTAATATATAACTTGTGTCCATCCTATTTAATTGCTAACAGAAAAATGAACAGATATATTGGTTTTTTTCACAAAATGAATGGACTTACTGCAAGATCAATTCCATATATACAAAGGTAGCTTAACACCATGGGAGATGGAATACATAATGAAAGGAAACTGAAACCTCAGTGATGGAAGGCCTCAACTCAGAAATAATTCATGAATGCCCAACATGAAACAATTCATCATCATCTTCCCCTTAAATCTGACACTAATCTCCATGGTACCGGTAACTTTACTTCCCAAAGCCCCCCAAAGAATATAAATTTTTTCATGAAGAAAAAAAACTCGAAAAACCACTCTCGCTATGCATGAATATTAAGGTGAATTGGAGGGCTTTGTACTTATCAGGAATGTATAAATCTTTCCTCGTTTGGAATAACATTTCTTTTTAGTTTTTTTCTCACTCAGAAAACACATAATTACATGGAAAAATTGTCCCCAAAGAAGAACAATCTACAAAGGCTACAAAAAACACCAAGCATCTCCCAATCTACTACTTTTTATGAGAAAAATTAACGACCTATTCGTCCATACATGCACTAATCTACACATGGTCCTCACAGGTCACATACAGGTACAAATGATTAATCGATCAAAAATATTCACAAGATTTCACCCCTCCATCCTATATATCTGCATGACAGGTGAAGGGCCCTGTAAACATGTATGAGAAGAAAGATAGTAATAGATTCTTCTGCCTCATGTTACTTTTAAAAAATCAGAATCGACTGCATATCAATGCATTTTGCAGATATAAAAAACAATGTTAGATGCAGACCTGCATACAAAATTTGAACAGGCAATAGCCACTGAAATTAATGCATAAATGAAGTTCCAAGAACTAAACTAAAACATCATACTGAAGCCTAAGCATTAAATAGAACATAAAGAAGATAGGTTGGGTACAAAGGAATTGCCCTCGAGTGCCAAAGATATCCATAAGAACATTTTTCGTTCAAACCTTTGATCGTTCCAAGAAACTAAAATATTGTTGTTAAATGCCTAAAATGTAATAAACAACTACGTACTACAATATAACATTTAAAACGATAGGATGGAAAGATCTTGCCAACTTTATTGATATATTTACAAGATATCCATAAGGGTGTCATTTACATTGAACCCATAAGAAAGAGGGTCCATGGTTAAAAGAATAATCACAACTTTATTGATATATTTACTAAAATTGGATCCAGGAACAACGTCAATGCCGGCAGTCTCAAGGGCAACATGGCCTTGAGTGTGCAGTCAAGTTTCTCTAGTATTTTACACCTACAAATACATATCAGTGCTTCGAAATATATTTCTATGAAGAGCACTACAATAAAAATTTAATACGCAAAAAAAAAAACCTACTCTATGAACACAAACTTGTCTTTGTGCCAGATGTACCTTTGCACAAAGTTTTGCTGGTCGTTAGCTCCTTCTAAACTGAGACGAAAAAGAAAGAAGCCGAAGAGGGGTATGTGTTAAGAAGTAATGATTGTGGGTAGTAGAGGTTTTCATTCAAAGAAGTGGGAAGAAAGCAGATCTTTACTGCCGAGCACTGGATCAGTCAAGCACGCCCAGCAAACCCTGGAAGAGAGAGCATCTAGATTTCAACAAAATATAGGGCGAATGCTTGACATATACAAAAATAAAGGAACACCAGCTGATCGTCGAAAAGATGGCCTTCAGATATTACAGAACTACCATCAGGCTAAATCACAACAACTTGTTCTTTGGGTATCCATGTCGTTTACTGTTGAGATAAACTTTATCCATTTTACTCAAAAATAGCATCTAACTGCCTGGAATGGAACTTACTGTGCACTGCATTTTATATATTTCCACAATGAAAAAACAACAATTAATTTTTCCTCGCAACAAGTGTAACCTTATATGTAGAAGTGGTGCAATAGTTCGGTAATTGTAGATCATAAAATGGCTAGACCTTCAGTCTCAATTGTACTTTACATTCGTCAAAACTCCTCATTTCATTAGTTGTGTAATGCCAAGGCAGTGGACCTCGATGTAGTTGCCACGTGCTCTTGTCATCAACCATTAATCTTAAAAGAAAGAAAATAGGATTCTCCGTTATCTTCTTGATGTAGGACTCTGCCAACCAAGGTCAGCATGGTCATCCAAGAAAATAGGATTCTCCCCTATCTTCTTGATGGATTAAGCCAACCAAGCTCAGCATGAACTTCTCTTGGCTCTGGCTAAGCTCTTTTGAGAATTTCTGGAATTCTATGCTTCAGGCCTATGTTCCTATGAGAGATGGGTGGCTACGAACGTTTATTGTTCTTTGGGTGATTTGGTTATTTCACGATGGGTGATTTTCAATATGCAAATTCATGCTAGGGCGTTATGCGAGGCTCGGACCTTATAAACTTTTCTATTTTTGCAATCAATTCCATTCAGGGTGTGATTCAATTAAAAGCTTTGTTGTTATTGTAAAGTGTGACTCACCTTGAGCTCACATCCATCTATTTCTTAAAAAAACCAAGGTCAGCATAATCTCTAGTCTCATTGTAAACTCCAAATATTGCACTTCCATTTAGCGAAGGGGAAGGATTTTCGTCGTAAAAATGTACCCGTAACGTGAAGGGCTTATCCCTCTCCTCAAATACGTACCTTTAGAAGAATCCATTAAATTCTCGCACTCTCATTTATTAAAAATGTTAGTGAACAAGTGACCTAGTTTATATCGCCTCATTCATCTAGCATCTAATCTCACAATAATATGATGTGGACGTCAATAGAAATGCAAAACATAAAGAAAGAGAGTTGAAAAGCATACCGGTTTCTCGCCTGAAACATAAGATGGGGATCCAACATCTGGCTGGTTCTTTTTTCTGTGAAATAGGCCAAAACTTGGCATAAAAGACCTTTTCGTTGCATGTGAATTCTCCCTCATCAATCTCTTCTCTGAAAGCTGATCAGATGGGCTTGATCTTGGAACTCTAACTTTTGGTGGAGATGCCCGTACACGTACTTCCATGTCAGCCAGAGTCCTTGCTGCTGTCTCTTCCACCTTTTTCTGTTCCGTGTCATGCAACTTCTTCATCTCTCCTTCAATGGCTCTCATTGCAGCTTCAGCAGTTTCTGCCCTGTTAACGGCTGCCTCATTTTCTAATTCCACTGCCGCTGTTTCTTTTGAAATGGCCTCTAGCTTCTCAATCACCCCATTTTCACTTATCTTCAGTTCTTCGATTTGCTCCATTGCAGCATCCACTTTTGTTTTAGACAATGTCTCCACTTCCTCTACCCTTCTACTTAATGATTGAAACTCTTCAGCTGAAATTGTGATCCTTGCTCCGGACTCGGAAGACGAGTTTCGAGATTGATTGGCCTTCTCAGACGAAACCTTTATCTGATTTAGTGCATTTGCTTCAGCAGTTTTTGACATTTCTGCTTCAACCAGGGCCACATGAAGCTGCTTCTCCACTTCTTCAAGTGCAACACGAGCTGATTGTGCTTCTTTCTTCACCTGTTCAGTATTAATTAAAGTCGTATCTGCAACTCTTTTAGCATTTTCAGATTCTGAAAGTAGCTGATTGAGCGTGGAATTCAGATCGTCACAGGCTTCCCTTGCTTTTGATTCCCCCACAGAGGTGACCTCAAGTTTAGCTTTGCTTTTCTGAAGCTTGGCTTCAAGATTGCCAACAAGAGTTTCAGTCTCTTCCTCATTCCTTTTCAACTCCATCTGGATTCTTTTTGTTTCATCTAGTTCCAAATTTAAGGTTTCAACCAAACTTCTGAGGTGGTTTGCCTCTTCCATTACCAATTTCAAAGTAGACTTGGCATCTTCCAACATATTGGCCACAGCCGCAATCGAGGCCAAGTCAGAAGCTTTGGCATTTTCAAGATCCTTTTGTACAGAATTTATCTCAGTTTTTATCTTCTCTAGCTGGGCTTCAAGATTGACCGCAAGTTCAGGGTCATACCCCTCCTTCGAGAAAGCCAATTTATGTTTAATTTCCTCTAATGCAAGCTTATAGGGCAATTCTCCTGTATCACTGTCAGAAAAGATATTTGATTCCTCTTGTTTAGCCCGCGAAGATGCAAGCTTTACCTGCACAAGTGATTCTTGTATTGACGCCATCTCTTCTGAGAGCTGGTCAGCACGCTCACTATTTATATCAGCCAAATGCTTAGCTTCTACTTCTTGTTGGATTGCAGAATTTTTTGCCTCTCTCGCTGACTCAAGGTCTTTCTTGATTTTTCTAAGTTCCTGTTTTGCAATATCAAGCTCTGAGATTGCAGATGCATACTGTTCTCTAGCACATGCTAATTCCTGGTTCCAGGATTCATTGTTTTCAAACTGACCAGGAGAATTTTCATATCCAAGATCCTTGATTTGATTTTTTGCATCCTCTGTCACTTTTCTAGCCTCTTCTTTAGACTCGTTTACAATTCTTAGCTTTTGCTGGAGTTTGTCAACTGTTTTCTTGTCCTTTTCGAGCAGTTTAAGTGCCTCAATCCTTGTCCTTACACAATTATTCAGATGAACTTTATATTTATTTAACTCTTTTTGGACCAAATGCAGTTGTCTCTCCTTTGCCAAGGGACTCTGGGACAAGTTAGTTACAAAACTTGCATAAGATGATTATTGTATAGACGGAAAAAGGCTATAAAATTATCCTCATAAGTTATCAGTTTTACAATTTCTATTTCCAATGTGACAAGTTCCAAATACAAATAAATTTAGGTAAAACTGCATAGATGCAAATATAGATTTGAGAATTAATTGAACATGTTTCTTTTAAGAAAAAGAGTGTAATCCCAAGATGAGACTCACCTCAAAATATATTAAAAAATAAAATCATACAGATGACCAGGCTAATCGAAGAACCTTAAATGTTCAAGTACATTCTCCTAACAGAAACACATCGAAGAGCCTTGCAATATTCAAGTGCATTCTCAGAATAGAAACATTGACCACAGAAAATAGTTTCATTCCTAGCGCACCACGTATCCCAGAATTGAGCGAAAGAGAGTGTGCTATCCTCCTAAGAGTTACTGTAGAGATCTATATTATTATGTTTTGTACCTTTTCGTAGTTTCTGTTTACTCTCTGGACTACTATGTATTTTACCCATGAGGTCTCTCCCTATATAAGAGAGCCTAGGGCTTCTTGGAATAATAGATTGCTCACTTTTTCCAACATGGTATCAGAGCCAAAACCCTAGGCTCCTCCACCCGCCGCCGCCCCCCACCCCTCTTCCTCTCTCTCTCTCGCGGCCGCCGGCTCGCCCCCGCTTCCCAGCCCCGCCTCCGTCTCTCGGCCCCGCCTCCCGGCACCGCCTCCCGGTTCCAGTCTAGGCCCCCGCCTCCCAGCCCAGGACCGCCTCCAGTCTCCCGGGTCCGGCCCCGTCTCCCGATCCCGACCTGTCAGAGTCGGTCCCAGCCCCCGCTCCGAGCGCCACCATCTCGCCGACCTAACCCTAGCCGGCGTCGACCCCCTCCTACGGCTTCTGTCGTAGCCGCCTCCTTCGCCGTATCCATGGATTTGAATGTGTAACGTCTACATACGCACTCAAATCCTATGCAGTTCGTGTAGACACCTGTCTCTTTGTCTACAAACCCTAGTTCTTCATCTCCGGCGATATGTCAGAATCCAAGGTTGATATGCCCTCCATAGGCGCGTTCAAAGGTCCCGCGCCAATAGTGAAGATGGATGGGACAAATTATGAACTCTGGGCGATGCAGTTCATGAGCCTCATGAAGTCAAACGGTAAGAAGCATATTCTTACCGAGGAAGAGCCGACAGAGAAGACAGGGATATATGCCTCGTGGGAGGCTGATGATTCTTATACCAAGGTTTGGCTATCAGGCACACTGTCGATGGAGATTGCCAATGATGTCCTCCATCAGCCCACTACCACGGCAATGTGGGATATTCTGACTGCAACGTATTCCCAAGTGCGGAATGAGACCAAGATGTTACAGCTCCAGCATGATATATTCACGATGAAGCAGAACGACATACCACTTCACTCATTGTACACGTCCCTGAGAGGGATGATTGAGAAGTTATACAGTACCATACCACTTACAGCGACTCCTGAGCAGCAAAATACATTTCGGAATGCTACCATGGTGGGTGTTCTACTTACAGCCCTAGATCCTGAGTACGAGGCAGCCCGCTCTCAGATTTTGGCCGATGCAGTTATTCCTCCAATGGAGGATGTTTACCGGAGGCTCAGTCGCATATCAGTTTCTTCCAGCACATCTACTCCACCCGCATCGGCGATGACAGTATCGCGTGGGAGAGGTGGTCAGTTTTCTGGTCGTGGATGTGGACCCCGTGGTAGGGGTGGTCGCTTTCATCAGCCATGTTCGTTCTGTTACCGCACATGCCACTCGGAGGATACATGCTACTCTAAGCATGGGTTTCCAGCATCGGCGCGTGTAGCCGAGCATGCTCTGCCCCAGTCAGCATCCAATGCAGACAACCGATTCGATGAGCTTGTGGCACGTCTACGTGATATTATGCCACAATCATCTACTGATTCTTCTGGTGGACCTTCAGATGTTGCTGCCACAGCTTCTGCCAGTTCCTCTGCTGCTGCTAGTACCTCAGGTAGTGCTACTGCCTTTACGTCTTGTCATGATATATCTGATTGGATTATAGATTCTGGTGCCACACATCACCTCTGCTAAAATCGAGAGAGACTTGAGTCCTACAGGGACATTCCCCATGGCCATTCAGTACAGATCACAGATGGTACTCATTCCCCCATTGTTGGACAGGGGGAGGTCTTCCTACCTCCTTCTATGCGTCTACAGAATTTTCTCCATGCTCCTGAGTTCTCTATGAATCTGTTGTCTATTAGTCAGATTACGAAGGATTTGCACTGTCGTGCTATATTTAACCCCTCTTCTCTTATTTTTCAGGATATACTAATGGGCAGGGTGATTGGCTGTGGCTCTGAGCAGAATGGTCTATATCGGTTGGTCCGAAATTCTTATGATGGCGTCTCTTCTCATTCCGTCGAAGCAGTATCTCCGTACATCTGGCATCTTCACTTCGGTCATCTCCCACTCCAGAAAATGCAACATCTACTGCCTCAGATCTCTCCCGGTTCCTCCTTTCGCTGTGAAGCGTGTCAGTTGGGAAAGCATCATCGGTCTAGCTTCCCCAGTCGTCAGAGTCGGAGCAGTAGCTCCCCATTTGAGTTATTTCATATTGATATTTGGGGTCCAAGTCGTGTACCTGATCATCAGAGACACATGTTCTATCTGGTTGTAGTGGATGATTTCTCTCGTGTATCTTGGGACTTTCTTTTAAAGAATAAATCTGAAGCAGGGAATGCTGTTAAAAATTTGATTAATAAAGTACATAATGTTTTTTCTTCTACTGTCAAATATGTTCGTACGGATAATGCACTTGAATTTTGCACGCGGTCTCTCTCCCAGTTTCTCTCGTCTAAGGGCATTATTCACCAAACCATTTGTCCTTACACATCTCAGCAGAATGGTGTGGCAAAAAGAAAGCATCGCCACCTTCTTGACATTTCTCGAACCCTGCTTATTCAGAGTTGTGCTCCTATCACCTTCTGGGGGATGCTGTTATTACAGCCTGCTATCTGGTCAATCGTATGCCGTCATCTGTTCTTGATGAGAAAATTCCTCTTTCTATCATTTTTCCTGATAAGGAATTATTCTCACTTACTCCTCGTGTCTTTGGTACTGTTGTGTTTGTTCATCTCCTGTCTCTTAGACTTGACAAGCTCTCTCCTAGAGCTGTCAAGTGTGTCTTTGTAGGTTACTCTCGGACTCAGAAGGGCTATCGTTGTTATGACCCCATAAACAAGAAATATTTTGTCAGTGCTGATGTCATATTTTTTGAGTCTGTTATGTATTTTTCCCCTGCAGGCGACAGGCTGGTCCCATCCACTACCAATGATGATGTCTATGTTCCTCCGCCTCCAAGTCTGAGTTCACCTGAGTCCATTCCTGCTCCAGTTGCTACGTCACCTAACCCAACGTCACCTCCACCACCACCACCTCCACAACCTCCTATTCCACCTTTACCAAAATTCTATACGTGTCGGTCAGGTCCTGCTCAGGCTACATGTCAGGCATCCATAAAGCCTCAGGAATGTTCAGATGGCATTACTACTGACGGGTCAGATATGGTACATGCGCAGGATTCTTCATTGCAGGAGGAGACTCTACCATCCAGTACAGAGGCCAGCGACCTTGATATTCCTATTGCTATCCGGAAGCAGAAGCAGACGTGTACGTCTTATCTTTTGCTTCCCAGGTGTCTTTTCATCGCCTAACATGCGAATTTTAGAGATTTGCTACAGCTTTATCTTCCGTGGACATACCACGGACGTATCAAGAAGCCATGAAGATTGATTGTTGGCGACTAGCTATGGAAGAAGAGATGTGTGCCTTACAGTCTCGTGGGACATGGAGCTTGGTTAATGATCCTTCTGATGCATCCATTGCTAGTTGTAAATGGGTATTCACAGTTAAATACCGTGCTGATGGTAGTCTAGATAGATACAAGGCAAGGCTAGTTGCGAGAGGTTTCACACAGACATATGGTGTGGATTATATGGACACATTTTCTCCAGTGGCTCGTCACTCTACTCTTCGCATTCTCTTATCGGTTGCTGTGGTACGCGACTGGACTATATCTCAACTTGATGTCAAGAATGCTTTCTTGTATGGAGATTTGCAGGAGGAAGTCTACATGCAGCAGCCACCAGGGTTCACTGCTGAGGGGGAGAAGCATATGGTTTGTAGACTTCACAAGGCAATTTATGGCCTTAAACAGAGTCCAAGAGCGTGGTTCCAGAAGCTTTCCCATCTGATTGAACGACAGGGGTTCAAAAGATCAAGTGCATATCACTCGTTGTTTATTCAGAAGTCTTCTACAAGTACGGTTGTCATCATGGTCTATGTTGATGATATTCTGGTGACAGGAGATGATGTTCAGGGAATAGAGAGGGCAAAAGCATTTCTGGGCCGTCAGTTCGTCACGAAGGATCTTGGAACCCTAAGATACTTTCTGGGGTTGGAATTTGGCAGGAATGCACAGGGTCTGGTGATGACCCAAAGGAAGTACATTACAATTTTTTTGACTGAGACAGGCATGGTTGGATGCAGACCATCGAGTATTCCCATGGATCCAAGCATGAAGCTGTATGATGATGACACTGCTGAAGTAGATAAGAGGAGATATAGAGAAACAGTGGGTAAGCTCCTTTATATTACCATAACTCGGCCCGATATTGCCTTTGCAGTAAGTCGGGTAAGTCAATTTATGGAGCAGCCAAGACAAGTGAGAAATCTGTGGAAGAACATGAACCAGCTTTTGCAGAGGAAGATGACAAATCGCAGATGCCACATATACGGAGAAACAGACCCAATGTATAAAGAGGATGAGACACCAGCATACGGAGACTGCACAAGTCTGTAAAGGCCCCCTTGCTCATGGCCACTTCCAATCACTCTGCCCGTCAGTATATCCTAAAACACAAGAGCAGATAGATCAAATATGGCACGACAATGTAAATCTTTGGTGATTTGACTAATTGATAATAAATTCATGGAAAATTCAGGTGCATAGAGAACATTAGGAAGTCACAAGGTAGGAGTCAACTGCACCTCCCCCTGACCAGTGATAGGGGAATGTGTACCATCTGCTATCACAACTGATCATCCAGACTGGACAGGATGAAAAACACTGAATTGACCTATGTCACCACAGAGATAATGTGATGCACCTGAATCCATGATCCGCTCTGACAAGTTTTCCCTGTAACACGTAGTAAAGGCAAGCACTGTACATGACGTAGATGCTGATGCTGAGGCTGATACAACCACTTCTGAGGATCCTGAAGGAGAGCTAGTGGATCCAGATGTGCCAGGCATAATCTCTCTCAGTCGTGCTACGAGCTCATCAAACCTCTGATCAGGTAAACTCCTAGTCTGTTGTGTCTGCTCTGCAACCCTGGCTGACGCAGGAAACCCATGCTTAGAATAGCAGGCTTCCTCAGAATGACCTGTCCTGTGGCAGAAGGTGTATGGTCGACCTCGACCGCCGCCTCCTCTACCACGGTTGGAACTTCCTTGACCACGATATACTGTATGGCTGCCTCTACCACGTGAAGCCGCCATAGCTGAAGATGTCTGGTGCTGTAAGGTACTACCAGAGGATAAGGATTGTCTGCTCAATCTTCGATACGCCTCCTCCATCGGAGGTATGGTAGCATCAATGAGGATCTGGGCACGAGATGCATCATATTCTGGATCCAGGGCTACTAGAAATACCCCAGTCATCATGGAGTCTCTATATGCCTTGAGCTGCTCTGGTGTAGCAGTCAAAAGTATGTAACCATGTAGCTTCTCGAACATACCCCTCAGAGAAGTATAGAGGGTGTGAAGAGGATGACCATTCTGCTTCGATGTGAAGATATCATGCTGGAGTTGGAGTATCTTAGACTCATTCTTTGTCGGAGAGTAAGTCACGGCAAGAATGTCCCACATAGCCTTTGCAGTAGGCTGACTCAGTATATCATTAGCTATCTCCGTAGAAACAGTCCCAGATAGCCATACACGAGCATATGCATCATCCGCCTCCCATGAGGCATTTATCCCAGTCTTGTCGCGTGGCTCCTCTGTAGTGAGGATGTGCTTCTTGCCATTACATTGCATCAAACTCATGAACTGCATGGCCCACAGTTCATAGTTGTTTCCATCCATTTTGACAATGGGTGCTGGACCTTTGTAGGCACCCAGGGATTGAACATCCACCTTGTTGTCAGACATGATGACAACAATCTCTATAGACTGCGATTACACAAGGCTTAGATGAGAATGTCTACTCGGACATATATGAAGGTGGTTGTGGGCATAGACTCATACCACAACCCCTTCCATGCCTCGAAGTTTTTCTTGGAAGAACTAGGTTGTGATGCTCACAGGTACGCGAAGCACAAGTGCGCAGGTGCATGACCCCACATGAGAAGCTAGGGCGCAGGGGAGCGCTAGTGCACGCAGGGGAGCACGTGAGGAGCTAGAGCGCAGGACGCACAAGGCGCAGCCGCGCTACAGCGCACACACGCAAGAGCACGCGCGCGTGAGGCGTTAGGGCGCGCATGCTGCGCACAGCACAACCACGCGACAGCGCAGGTGTGCGAGACAGCAGGGGCGTGGGAGCACAAGGATCTGATCGTGCGGCAACGGCGACGTGTGAGACTTTCGGTGGGAACGAGGAACTAGGGCACATGCTTCGATCTAGGACCGTCGCTCTGATACCATGTTGAAGGGAACCGAAAAGATGTTTATTATTGTTGGAGTATTTGGTTATGCGCCTATTGAGTTGTAGATGGGTAAATACCTGTAGGATCCATTTACCTCATCCAAGTGTTTAGTCCCACATTATCCAACTGTGGGACTTGGAAGCTCTGAGGAGGCTATATAAGGAGCCCCAGACCTCCTGTATCAGATGAGAAAGTGCAATGCATAATACGTCCCTTTGAGGGCTTCTCCCGTGGTTTCATCCCGCTCCTCACGGAGTAGGGTTCCACGTAAAATCCCGTTGTTCTTCTTTGTTCTTTATCTCTTTTTCCATGTTTTTGCTTCCGCTTTCTATTTTTCTAACATGGTATCAGAGCGGGTTCGATTCTCGAGGAGGATTTTTTGTGTTATTTATCTGTTCGAGATTCGATTCATTGTTTATCCGTAAAGATATTTTTTGGAGATAATGTTCAAGTTCGAGGGCTAGGGTTATTCAAAACCCTAAATACGTTTGTTCCTGAAGATCATTATTCTACTGGGAGATTCAAGTTTTGATTCAAGGTTTCATTCTGAAACCCTTGTTCTTCATATATTCAAGGCTCCAAGAGGCTCCAATAGGGCAACGGCGACAGCGCAGGTCGCGCGCAACCAAATCATGGTGGCCTCCAGATTTGCTCGAAGGAGGCGGCGAAGCCATCCCTCCTCTTCAGCCCACAACAGGGCACCCCAAGCACGACATCCCAGGGTGGAGCCCCATCTTCCTTGCAAGCTCCACAATTCTCCAGGTCGACGACCTCATCAAGCCTTGGAAAGATCGTGCCAAGGTGATGTTCTATCTCCAGGCTGCACCACCATCTTCAAACACGAGAGCAAGCAGAGCACGCAGGCCCCGACCCTGCGACACATCCTGGCCTTCACGCTCCAGGCCCAATCTTCAGATCTCACATGGAAGAGCCAAAATCCTCTAGTGGCGGCATCGACTTCATCGCCGTATCTCCAGGCAGAACTCCATTGTACGAGTAGGTGGTCTACTTCTCGTGGATCCAAGTGTGCATCCAGGCGCGCATCTCCTCTCCAGGTCTACATCCAGGCACGCTTATGGCGGTATGATCCATATATGTGAAGAAAATCCAAGCTGAGAAACAGCCGCAGTTCTCGAGGATGCGGCGTTCCAAGATCAGGCGACGCATCATCTCTTTCTGCCGCACTTTTGATTCTCCTGGAGGCGGCGCCCTCCTCCAACCCCGCGATGAGCGCCCTCCTCCACTCTCCCTGTCGGCGCCACCCTCTCCTCCAAAGCCTCGCGGTGGCGACACGGTGGTAACCCCAGATTTCATCGGGCGGCGACGTTCCCCGGTGCGACCCCACGAGCAGCTGCGATCGAGAAAACCCCAGCGGGGGTTGGCTTCGTAAGAGGGTCCCGTGTTGGGAACCCTAAGACACCAAGGGCCCGATTCTCTACTGCAGTTCTAAGGCCCAACAAGCATGTTTAGTTAAAAAAATGTGTTATTTGCTAAAGGCCCAAGTGAGCTGAATATTAAAAAAAAAGGTTGTAAGCCCAATGGTGGGCTGAAGAAAAGGAAAGAGGAGAGCGAGGCTGCAATATGTTGGGCTTCGGTTGGGCCGAGTCCGTTTGTAAAAAAATGTTTTAAAAAAAGAGGCGCGTACAAGAAAAAGCCGTACACAAGTATTAAAAAAATGGTTGAAACGACTTTAAAAAAAAGTGTTAAAAAATGACGGCTTAAAAAATGAATGAAAAGCCGCAAGAAATTTTTGTGTTCATGTGTAACCCCGATTTCTTTGTCTTCTCCAAACTTGGTCGATAATTGTCATCCATGTTTTCCGACCAGTATGGGAGAAAGGGGGAGTATATGTAGAGTCACATGTCTGTTCCATGATCCAGATTCAGAGATTCTCCAGGCCTGATAGTTGTTGATCAGACTCTACAAATTTTCAGATGAAGATTCTTCATGCACAAGATTCAGACTCGACGTTCAGATTCCGAGTCCACAGGTGTGATGCGCAGTTGTTCAAACTCGACAGATTGGTCAGAGTCCAAGTTCAGGCACTCCATGTTGAGGCCCATTTTCGAGTTCCCCAGAGAGACTCCATTTTCAGACACGTACGAGTATGCGGTCATTTTCAGATGAGCACATGTATGCCATCAGTTCAAGGTTCCCATCATTATTCATGTTTTGTCGGCCAGAGTTTTCATGTGAGCCATAGGGACTCCAGAGTAGAGGACCATTCCCTATGCCATGTTGGCAAGGGTTTTCATGTGGTATCATAGGGACACCAGAGTAGTGCACCATTCTCTGAGTCAGATGGGAGATACCCAGTTCTCCGAAGAGGAGACTTTTCAGACTCCATTCTCCAGCGACCGTGGACTCCGAAGAGGATTGCACAGCCACGGCCTTTTCAGTTTGGCCCTTTTTCAGAGATGGAGCAGTTGTCCACATATTATGGCGGGCCAGAGTACTCCGACGAGGAGACTCATTTTCAGTTGCAGTGACTCTGACATGCGCAGTTCATAGCAGATGCTCTCCGACGAGGAGATTCAGAAGACTCACACTCCAGCCCGTTCGTCCTCCTCACCTGCACGGCATGAGAAGAACCTTCCTCGACTGCAACAATGTGCGCGTTGGGTTGATATTGTCCGTAGTATCTTGTAGCGTTGAGTTGAGTTTCTTTATGTTTGTCCAAGCTGAGCATTGCATGCTCCAGCTTGAGGGGGAATGTTGGAGTATTTGGTTATGTGCCTATTGAGTTGTAGATGGGTAAATGGATACCTCCAGGATCCATTTACCTCATCCAAGTGTTTAGTCCCACATTGTCCAGTTGCGGGACTTGGAGGCTCTAAGGAGGCTATATAAGGAGCCCCAGACCTCCTGTATCAGATGAGAAAGTGCAATGCATAACACGCCCCTTTGAGGGCTTCTCCTGTGGTTTCATCCCGCTCCTCACGGAGTAGGGTTCCACGTAAAATCCTGCTGTTCTTTGTTCTTTATCTCTTTTTCCATGTTTCGCTTCCGCTTCCTATTTTTCTAACAATTATGAAACCCTAGAGCTCTCTTATATAGGAGAAAAGCTCTATGGGTAAATTACAAAGAAGGGACCATAGAACATAAACATGATAGAAAGCACCCGATAACACAAATATCTTAACAGGAATAAATCGTTGTTGCCCACTACCGACCTGAGTAAGGTCGTCGTCTCCTGTGGGATCCTCGAAATGCCTTGCCAAAGAGAAAGAAGGCAACCGAATAGACACCGTTGATAAGGAACCACCAATACCGTAGACATTCCGCATAAGTCAACACACCAAGTATTCCTTCTTATCCCAGAAGCTGAGGTCCCACTTCGATAATAAGGCCTTGTTCATGTGTTCAAACTTGAGAATACTAAGATTACCCTCCTTCGACCTGGTCATACTTTCCTAGTCCATGAGGTAAACCCCTTCCGTCTCCTGCCTTGAGTCTGCCCAGAAGAAACACCTCATCATAGCCTTAATCTTCTTTCTCATGCCATCCTTAAGTAACTCGGTAGAGCAGTGGAAAATATGTATCATCGAGAGGTCATGCTTGAGCAGGATCAGTCTCCCGCCCCTGGATAAGATTGCAACCTTCCGACCTACCAATTTTTTTATAATCTGTCTAGCAACGGTCGCCAGTTTAAGGAATGTAGTCTACCACCAACCAAAGGAAGGCATAAGTACAAGATCGTAAGAGACGTACTTGGATTGCACACAACCACCGCATATTCATGGACCTCCTCATGCGAGATCCCAAATGGCACAAACATAGACTTTCTCCCTACTAATGCGGATGCCCGAGATGTCACCAAAAATATCCACTATCCATGAGGCAATCCTTGCCTACTCCACCCTGCCCTCCACAAACAAAATCGTATCATCAACATATTATAAAATAGGGATCAAAACATTGCCTCTACATAATCCAAGCAGATACTCCGACCCAACGACAATCTCATCATAGCTACCAACACACCTGCAACAATCACGAAAAGTAGGGTGCAAAGCGGCATCTCTGTCAACTCCCCCCAACCAATGCTGGAAGTACCCCCCCCTTTTCAGGTGACCATTCACGAGAACAACACACATGATACAACTTTTAATCCACATAATCCACAGATCGAAGAACCCCCTCTGCTTCAATGAAGCTCATAAGGATCTCCAGTCTACACTATCACATAACTTAACGAAATCCACTTTCCACACCATTCATCTCATGTGATTTCTCTTCCAGTCTAGAACCATCTCGGAAGCAAGCCCAAGACCATCAATCATAACTCTACTCGAGACAAAAGCATCCTGCTTAAGAGAAATGATATCTCCCAGAACACCACAAAGGCAATTAGCAAGGACTATGGCAATGATAAGTTACAAGGCGTTGGATAACGTAATCGGTCGGAAGTCCTCAATATGTTTCGTCACATCCCTTTTCGCTAGTAAAAAAAGGACAGCCTTATTGAGTTGCTCGAAACCAAAGTTGGTTACCCGGAATTCATGCAAAACCTCCATGACGTCCTCCTTCACAACCTCCCAAAACTCACTGTAGAATCATACTAGAAAACCATTTGGACATGGGACATCATCCACATTAATTTGACCAACTGTCTTAGACCTCATGCTCGTTAGATTCTACCACCAGTGATCTCTCTTGTAGTAGCATGGTATGAGCAATTCCCCTATCATGCCAACCCCAACCCTCACAAGTGACTCTTATACTGATCGAGCAAAAGTGAGCATACAGCACTCCCCCACCTCTCGCTTGTCATGCACGTGATCCTCGTCAATATTAAAGGAGTGAGTGCAATTCATATGTTTTCTGCCACTAGCCATAAAATGAAAGAAACATGTATTGGTGTCTCCTTCCTTCAACCAACATTATTGCGATCTCTGCCCCCACTCCATTTCCTCCTGATGTTCCAAATGAATAGCTTGGAGCTGATTAACCTTTTCCTCAATCTCATATGTTGTCAACTTGTGCTCGTCTTTTAGTCTTCCCAACCTGGATACCTCATCCTGAGTTCAGCCTCTCCTATTGCGGTATTGCTCTCGAACCCTCTTGTTGTATTCCATCAAATAGGCTTTGAGATCCCTCAACTTGGCTGCAAATCGGTAGGTCGTTGAATCGATCTGATGTCGACTGATGAATCCACATTTCATCATCTTTATTCTATCATTTTGGCACCAAAAACCCTAGCAAATGCCTGTAAATAGCATTAAAACCATCATCTTAGCATCCATGCATGTGCATTCAGATTGTGTATAAATCACTGTAATTAAGGCCAAAATTATAGAATAAATAAAGAAAAGAAAAAGAATAAAATATTGTAAATATTTTATGACCCAAAACCCCCGAGACCTAGGCATCTTGATGAATAGGTCGACAAGGAATAAAGTAGGGGGAGATAAGGTCAGAAATACAGTGTAAATACCTATACAATCTATTCATTCTTTATTCATTTTGGGACCTATTTTTGGTTCCACTTTTTATACATCAAATAAAGAAACTTTGTACACGAAAGTTGTAGACAATAAAATAAAGAAAAAGGCAAAATTGAATTCACGGGAAAAGAATGCACAGACAAAAAGATATGGTCTGAATAAGAATCCAAAATCCCAACTTCCCAGACCTGTATCTCACCAATAAAAACTCCAAATGCAGCCTACTCACCTTTAATTGTATATAGAATAAAATAATCTATCCAATGGTGGTGGTTTCGCATTTGGCGGAGCTACGGTCTGAAAGTTGAGTTTTGGACCCACATTGTACCTTGTACAGATTAAAATATTCAACTTATTCTTTATTCATTATTTATTCATTTTTATAATTTTATATTGTTGTAAATATTACTTATAATATATATGTACATTAAAATCAGAATAAAAATGCAAAGAAATCACAAAATAAAAATACTTGTATAAAAGGTACATAGGTATACTACCTATACATATACCTATACAAAACATACTTGTATTTTATTAAATATATAAAATATATCAGAAAATTAAAATAAAAATATATTTGTGTATATATAAGTATTTCGTAATTTCATAAAATGATAAACAAAAATAATAAAAATAAAATACACAAAACAAAAATAAAATACTAAAATATGTAGATAATATACCTATATAAGGCTAAAAAGTAAACTTGTAAAAATATATATCATAAAATTAATTAAAAATCATGATAAAATACTACATAAAATTTTAAGCATTTTTTATTTAATAACCAAAAATAAATTCGATTGTTTTCTATTTTTTATCGAATTAATAAAATAATTTTCCAATCTTTTCCCTGGTTGGTCCACGTGGACCAACCAGGAACCTCCGACTGTTGACCGGCGGGTCAACAGCTTGTCCTTGACCCCCTTGAGCTCCGCGCGCCTCGTTTTTCCCCCTCTTTCACCCTTTTTTCGAGGCTGCGCCGCTCGTCCTCTCCAGCCGCTTCCTTCATGGAAGTTGTGCACTGTACATCCATCTCCATCGCCGCCCTCTTAGATCTGCTCAGATCTTCTTCCTCCACCCGTGATCGCACCTCGAAAACACGCCCTCAACTCCCTTCAAATACAAACCCCCATCTACCTTTCTCGGGTTGAACCGCATTCCACACAGATCTTTCCCCCCTTTTTGTCGTGCTCGAGCTCCTGGAGGTGACAGCTCCTGGTTCTTCACCTTAAGGCGGCGGATCAGCCACTGATCTGGGCGTGTTCCATCACCTCCGGCGGTCGTCCCCGTGAGGTATTCTCCCTCTGGCCATTGGCCATCGAGGCTGCCATTCATCCCATTTTACTCCCCATTTCATTCATGTTAGTTCTAGGATTATTTCCCCCATCTTTCTGAGTCGAATCGATCACTCCATTACCTAATCGATCACCTCGCCGGAGCGCAACTCCGGCGAGACCCTATTGCGCCTCCCCGTTCATTTTGAGAGCCACCCGAGGTCGAGGCATTTTGCCCTCGACCTCTCTAACGTTTTGGTGCAGGTATTGAAGTACATCGAAGCTCCTGGAGCTATTTTGCCCTCTCGCCGGAGCACCTGGAGCCTCGCAGCTCCGCCACCTCCGTGCGAGAGCACCGGCGTTCGCCGGTGGATTTTGAAGCTTCCAGAAGTCACCCGAGACCTGCAGGAGCCTCCTCGTTCATTTTGGAGCTCAATAGCCATCAGAGCCAGCCGGAGGAGCGTGACGAACTTCGCCCAGCCGGAGCTCCGCCTCGTTCTTCTAGCTGCCTCCACCGCCGTCCGATCGAGGAGACCCTCCAGTTAGAACGTGGGCCGTCAGATCATCAGCGCTCAACCACCGTCGATCTCGCCCGAGATCTAATCTCAGACGTCCACAGCGAAGCGTCATCGGCCGTCCAGATCGTGCCACGTGTCGAGTGGCCTCTTCAGCGCCGTTGGATCGCGCGCCGAGGGTATTTTACATCCTCACCCTCGCGCATTTTGTATTTATTTATTAGTCTATAAACTTTCCTTGGTAGTTTAAATATTTTGTAATATTTGCAAAAAGACCCTCGGACTTTCGTTATTTGCACTTAGGTCCTCCACCACGTCACCTCACGTGACCTGTACACGTGAGGTGGGGGCATTTTGCAGAGGACCCATCGGTCTTTTGTTTATTTCGTTTTAGCCCTAAAACTTTCACAGCACGTGTAATATTTTTGGATATTTTGCAAAGTGGCCCCCAGGCTTTTGTATTATTGCATTCCAGTCCCTCCCAGGCGCGTGCAAGTCACGCGCCCTGGTGGGTAATTTGTAGGCGTGCCCAGGCGGGTCTTGTATTTACATTTTGGTTCCAGAAGTTAAATATTAAATTCAAAATTTTGTGGATATTTGCATGTTAGCCCCCTGGATGTTTTGAATATTGCACATATACCCCTGCCAGGCCTGTTAATTACTTGGATGCTTGTTGGATTGATTTAAAATATCATCTTAAGCCCAAAAATTCCACAAAAATAGACTTAAGCTTCTGGATAGGTGTACTTTAACGCCATCTAGTTAGTTTTTGATTTTATTTTATTTTCTTATTTATTAAAAATCAAAAACTCCCTTTTTGTGTACTGTCTACCTTAGAAAATATCAAAAAAATATCAAAACACCTCCAAAAATTCCCAAAAATTCACATAGTGTCTATTTTATCCTATTTTAGTGTCAGTCCAAAAATCATTAAAAATTTCAAAAGAAAAACACTAAAAACCTAAAAACACTCAAAAACTTCAAAAAAATTATATAAAATAGTAGAAAAATCAAAAAAATATAAACTCAGCTTCTGTTTGTCCTTTAATTTATTCTCTTTATTAGAAAAATAGTGTGAAATATTTTTGGTACTGGTTGGTATTTTTAAATTGCATTTTTGTCGCGGCCAGCCTGATTTCCACTGTTTTGCCTTATTTTAATCTTTAAAAATATCAAAAACATCTGGAAAAAGCCCCAAAAATCACAAAAACAGTAAAAAACCTTAAAAATACCAAAAACATTTATTTTCTGAATTTTTGAGCATTTTCGTGCATTTTTATAAATATTTTACTTTGCCTTTTCTTATATTGTCTTTCCTTTCCTATATTGAAAAAGAAATACAAAAATATAAAACTAAAAAGTAAATAAAAAAAATTTTAAAATTAAAAACCCACAAAAATTGTAGTTACTTGCTTGCTTAGTGTAGACACATCACACACTCACACACTTAGCTTCTGCTAGGACTACACTGTTTGCTCCCTGTGTTCGAACTCTCTGCATACTTGCCCTTTACATCATTTGTGCAGAGTTAAAAATAAATTTTAACTCCACATTGTTTCTAATTTATTGATCTTAGTGTGGGTTAATTGTTGACTTTGGTCCGAATTTAGTGTGGTCAACACACCGACTGAGTTCACGCTTTGTGTGAATTTAAGACCACCTATTTTTGGCTAAATCAAATGGCGCCGTTGCCGGGGATCAACAGCTCGTAGTTCACTTTTTGTCTGTTTGTGTGATTGTTTACCATAGCAGCATTTTTCATCTCTCATATTTTTGATATATCTTGTTGAGCTATCTGACCATCTCTTGTCTTGTCTTCTTGCGAGGGACCGCGGAGCGAGGCGGATCGCCTAGGTGACCCGACGCAACCTTGGGACGTGGAGCCGGCTTTTCTCTAGCCAAGCCAGCAGGAGAGAGCAAGGAGTGAGAGAGAGGGGGATTAGTTAGCTTTTCTTTTATTTGGTGAGAGAGTGATTCATTTAATTGTAATAATACAGGTACACTTGGACTTGGACATTTAGACATTCGGGCCTAATTTCCAAGTGTTTGTTCACTTGGGGGCTCACCGCGGTTTTTGACGAGTTTTCATCGCTTGTCATTTTCCGGTTTTGATTTCCTTTTTCATTTATTTTGTGGATTGAGCTCTTAGTTTTAGGTCCTGCTTGACTCGATTAGAATAGGTCCAAACACCTAATTATTTTTGCATGCTCCTATAGTGCGTATTTGGACTTAGACTAATTAAACAGTTGATTATCTACTTTTGATCCACGCGCCGTGAGCGAGCCCCATCAAGCGCTACTCCTGAACTCGAGTGTGTCGAGAAGAGGAGGGGTGAGCCAAGACCGGACAATCGGATTGGGAGTTGATAATTAACTTGTGGTTCTTCACGCTAGCAGTTGCCTAATCTAGAACGATTTCCGTGTGCATACCGGCATTTAGTTTAGGTTTATAAATTTCTGCTTTGCATCCCGCATGGAGAGAGCTGGGATTCACTGTAAGTCTTCTTACTTTGCACGCATCATTTAGGCACAAAGGTGAGATCTCCATCTTTGTGACGACTTGCACGGCTTTTCCGACTCTTTTCTCCCTCTGTTTTTGGAACAAAGTAGGATCAAGAAAACACAAATCGTTAGGCGCTTGTTTGAATCTACTCAAAAGAAGCGATAACACCAAAAAAATTAAAAAAGGGACTGCTAAGAAAACTTGACCAAAAATAAAATCGGTAATTGGATTCATTGCTTGGGGAGAGTAACACCCTCACTTGTATTCAGGTTGCATGGGAAGGTCTCCTTCCAAGTGAGGTGAGCGCTTCGTAAGGATTAGAGCCAAAAACCCAGCTTGTGGCTGCCTTGTGTATCGCCTGGATTACCGAAGTATTGGCGCTTCTATCGTACGTAGTCGAGTAGGGCTTGGTCACCATTGGTGACTCACTATTGTGTGAGCATCGACCTCGTCCGAAGTATCGAGCATAGGCCACGCCTTCACGGGGGTGTCTGTCTCACCGGCTGCGTCCGAGTAGGTTCTTGCACGCTCACGGGTGATTCCGTTGCGAGCGAGTTCCGAAGTATTGGTTTCGCCTATTGGCTTCCTCTCTTATTCTTTGGCTGAGTAGGGATCCAGGAAGGGTTACAAGGACCTCAAAAAGTGCAAGCTACAGGTTACACAGGAGGAGGACAAGTACGGGATACTCTTCCGGCAGTACTCTCTCTCCTTTAGGCGTAGCGTTCTAAGGACTCGTTAAAAGATAAATTCCTGAATCAAGCTAAAATTGACAAGATAAAAGCCGAACCTTCACGGCTTCATGTGTTGAGTTGGTGAACTCACCCCTGCTTTGTGTTTGATTGCTAGATTTATTGAGGTCAAGATCAAAAAAACACCGCACACTTGTGCACAATTTTGTTGCATACCATCTCATTTCATTCTTCTTCTTCTACATTATCCCCACTTCTCTCGAATAATCAAGATGATGGGACGGAGATCTCTTAGGCCGACTTTGTCGGCACCGCTATCCCGCACTCCTCCTTATTCATCTAGGAATACCTCGGAGAGTCCGCTCTCCGAGCCTGAGTTTACATCCACCCTGTTCTCCCTCGACCACCTTTCTCATTCTCCCTCCATCAGTCCAAGAGTGTCAGAATTCAGTGCATCACAGTCTTCAGCTCATTCGACGGCACCTGAGATGGCCTCTTTTGCTTTTTCAGAACATCCAGCCATGGCAGATAGAGGCGAGCATGAAGAGGATCATGAGCACCCTCCGTTCCTATTTGATCAAGCAGCCATCAACAATTCCTTGTTAGCCTCCCTGGAGACTATGCAGAGACAGATTCGTGACCAGGGCACATTCATGGGTGACCTTATGAGGGAAATTGCTCAGATGAGAGAAAACCGACCTGGGGGCGGTGGCGGCGGAGAAGGAGGAGGACCCGATGCAGGAGGGGGCGACCCAGACGGTGAGCGACCGCCACAGACCATCATGAGGGAACTACACAACCCAGCTTCGTCCCTCACTCACCGGTGGATCAGACTCCCACCAATCCATGGAGACTTCGAGCTTCGGCACAACACAATTCAGATGTTACCCAAGTTCCATGGGCTGCCGACCGAAGAGCCGCACCTCCATCTCCAAGAGTTCGAAATGATATGCAGCACCATCCATGATCGGTTGATAACCGAGGACACAATCAAGATGATTGCCTTTCCATTCTCTTTGGTTGATAGAGCCGCATATTGGCTCAAGCATCTTGGGCAGTTCGTCGACACTTGGACAGATCTCCGGACCGCATTTCTGAAGAAATACTATCCTCTCGGCCGGACCAATGCAGCTAGAGCTATGATTAGCAATTTTATCATGATCCCAAATGAACACTTTCATGAAGCTTGGGATCGATTCAGAGAGCTCATCGACCGGTGTCCACATCATGATATATCCAAGCCCAACTTGGTTCAGAGCTTCTTCTGTGGGCTGACACCTGAGCTGCAGGGGCTTGTCAATGCCTCTTGCGGTGGATCATACTTTTCAAAGGGTGAAGACGACGTCTGGGCCATCTACGAAGGCATGGCAGAAAATTCTACAGTAATGACCCAAGCCCGTGTCTACACACACCAGAAGCCCCCGCAAGGAGCAGGATCATTTCAGAGGATCGCCCGCATCGATGCCGGTCCTAGCACAACGTCAGTAGCCGCGGCCCAAGCCGAATCAGCAGCAGCCGACATGGGCATTATCAGTGAAAAGCTGGACCGCATGGAGATCCTTGAGAAAAAGCAGAATCAAGGTCTAGCCCAGATGGACCTTCTCACAAAGACAATGAGTGACCTGAAAACTCAGATTCTCTGTATTCAGGAGGCACAGGCCCATTCACAACAGCCTCCCAGGTCACAGGTTGCTTCCAGCAGCAACAATCCCAACCAGGTCTCCACCTCATACCGCCAGGTGAACCATATCCAGGCGGAGCCGGTTCCATTGTTGCAGTACCATCCAGAGCAACCGCCATCTCAGGAGACTCAGATGGTGGTTTATCAGCCGGAGCAGCCACTGGCAGTTCTTCCTCCACCCCCCTTTGAGCAGGAACCGTTGATGGAAGTCAACGGGATTTGGTATGACCGATACCCTCAGCCCGCAATTCGTAGGGATCACCCCGGATTCCGTTGGGGTAATGGTGGATCCTCATCCCAACAGCATCCTCCTGCTCAAGGACAGCAGAGCGGCCAGCCACAACAACAACACCAGCAGCCCCAGTACAACCAACCCCAGCAGTACCACAGTGGTCCTCGTCCCGCCTATCAGGGACAGCAGTGGAGGCAGCGTCAGCCGCCTCAACATTCTTATGCCCAGCCTCCCCCCCAATATCAGCAGCAATACCAGCAGCAGCAGCCCCATGTCCAGCAGGGACAGACATCCGGTTCTCAGGGTCCAGCCTATGAGAACCCAGCCCTTGACGATCTTGCCCGCTTGCTATCTGAACAGCGAGCATCTTTCAGGCAAGAAATGGATGAGTTCCGGCAGGAGATGCGGGATATTATCAAAGGCAAGGCCGCCATACCCGCTCAGATCGAACCCAATCCTAATAATTTGAAAAGAAAATCTGAGCAGGTAGAGTTTACAGAGGACACCTCTCCTAGTGATTATTTGAATGACATATCTTATTCCTACCATGATGCCGATTTTGTTACTACTAGGAGCGGTAGGATGCCAGCCGGCGGCGCCTCTTCTGAGCGACACCCAGAGGCAGGATCAGGAGCGCCAGAGGAGCAGAGAAGCGGTGCTGATGCCGCTCATGACGAGGTTGACGGTGGTACTGATACCACCCATGATGAAGTTCAGGACGACGGTGCTGATGCCGCCATTTTTGATGCAGAACCAGGAAGCGGTGCTGATGCCGCGAAGACAGGTGCTAGTGGTGGTACTGAGGCCACCACATCTACTTTTATTGAGCCATCTTCTGTGATGCCACCGTTTTTTGTATCTAGTGACTGTGGGACGAAAAACAAAAACAAAAATATGAATAAAGGAAAGGTTCCCGTTCAAATTGCAGATCCATATGTGTTGCATGATGATAGTTGTATGGATTCTCCATCTCCACAGGCACAGGGACCGATTCCTAGACCTCCATCTGAGGAGGCACCTACCATCCCCTTCTCTGAGGCACTCCGCCGAGCGAAGGGGAGTAAAAAAGAAAATCCCAAAAAGAACCAACAGGTAGAGTTTGGCAACGAGATGATTGACAGATTCCATATTCAGCTGACTCTACGAGAGGCGTTTGAGCATATCCCCTTCTTCAAGAAGAATTTGAAAGAAACAACTACTGTCCGAAGGAAGAAGAGGCACAGAGATCAAATCCATATGCTCACGCATAACACTTGCTGCACCATTCAGAACACATTGCCAGCCAAGCGACCAGACGCAGGAGCTCCATATGTCAGATGCGAGATTCAAGAGCAGCAGTTTGATCGTACTCTATTAGACAGCGGCTCTTCAATTAACCTCCTTCCGGCAGCCTTACTCAAGCAGTTCGAGTTTGGCCCTCTTCTTCGAAGCAGAACCGTCCTTCAGTTTGCTGATAGGTCGATTAAGAGGCCGAAGGGGTTATTGAAAGACGTGGTCGTTACCATTCAGGGCCTGAAATTCCCCGTGGACTTCGTTGTGTTGGACATGGAGATCCCTGAGTCGGTAACTGATGCCCCCATCATTCTCGGACGTCCATTCTTGGCCACAGCCAAGGCGGTGACCGACCATGACAGTGGGAAGGTATGTTTTCGCGTAGAAGGCGAAATCATACAAATAGAGACGATCGAAGAGATCAGAGCCAGAGAGGCAGAATGCTCAGAGCAGTCCAGCGAGGCCGAGCAGATGACAGAGGAGGAGCTAGACATCCACCAGGTCTGTGACTTTGAGATGACTGATGATGAATCCAATTGGAAAGATCCTGTAGCATCGACCCTCGCCTTGCCTACAGATTCACTGTATCTCAAGCTCATGGCAGTCGAGAGCCGGGAGAGCACATCCCTGGAGGAGGATACATCTGAAGCTGACAGTGTTGTGATGAGTGGTGCAGATGAGTTTCATTCTTGCTCATCTTCTTCTGATCCCTCGGATTCAGACATTGACTGGGATGACTTTGATGATTATTTGCCTTGTCTGATTCCTTCTGAGCCAGCAGCCATGACGGATTGCGAGCCCGTGCAGTTTATTGATGATCCATCAGGCCGCCTTTCGTCAGCAATTCATGCAACGCGAGAGTTCTCCCACGCAGACCTGGTAGCATTTACACAGACTTATCAGAAGCCAGATCTGCCGCCTCCCAGCTGTCCTGAACTGAAACCTCTTCCGCAGTCAATGAAGTATAGATTCCTTGCGGGTGAGCCAGAAATGCACCCAGTCATCATCTCAGCAGATTTGACTGGAGAACAAGAATCTCGCCTGATGGAGGTTCTTGAAAGAAACCGCAAGGCAATCGGTTGGAATATAGCTGATCTCAAGGGGCTGAGCCCGAAGCTGTGCTCCCACCACATCTATCTCGAGGATGACGCTAAGCCATCGCGTGAGTTCCAGCGACGGCTGAACCCGAACCTTCGAGAGGTCGTCATGAAAGAAATTTCGAAGTGGTGGAGCGCTGATTTCATCTATCCCATCTCCGACTCTAAATGGGTAAGTCCTTTACATGTGGTACCCAAGAAGACGGGTATCACTACAGTTGTCAATGAGTCTGGAGAGGAGATCGCTACCAGAGTACCAACTTCTTGGAGGGTCTGTGTGGACTACAGACGATTGAATGAGGCCACCAAGAAGGATCACTTCCCGCTTCCCCTTCATTGATCAGATTATCGAGCGGTTAGCCGGGAAGAGCCATTATTGCTTTCTTGATGGGTACTCTGGATATAATCAAGTGGCCATTGCGCCCGAAGACCAGGAGAAAACGACATTCACCTGTCCGTTTGGGACCTATGCTTTCAGACGGATGCCCTTTGGTCTATGTAACGCTCCGGCGACATTCCAAAGGTGCATGTTGTCCATCTTCTCGGACATGGTGGGTGACTGTTTAGAGGTCTTCATGGATGACTTCTCGGTCTATGGCGACGGGTTCGACGCTTGTCTTGACTGTCTAGACCGTGTGCTGAAGCGTTGCATAGAGGTTAATCTAGTCTTATCCTGGGAGAAGAGCCATTTCATGATGACTCAAGGGACGGTCCTTGGTCATATCGTCTCCAACAGGGGCATGGAGGTCGATCCGGCTAAGGTGGACATCATCAGAAAACTCAACCCGCCGTCCAATTTGCGTCAGTTACGGTCTTTTCTGGGGCATGTCGGTTTCTACCGACGGTTCATTCAGGACTTCAGTCGAATTGCCCGACCGCTCACTGACCTGCTGACAAAAGACACCGAGTTTATTGTTAATGATAAGTGTCTTGAATCATTTGAGACTCTCAAGAAATATGGTTGTTTCAGCTCCTGTCCTTCAGCCACCCGATTGGTCTCTCCCATTCGAGATCATGACGGATGCTTCAGATTTTGCCGTAGGGGCTGTGCTTGGACAGAGGAGGGATGGTTTACCATTTGCCATTCACTACGCCAGCCGCACTTTGGATGCCACGCAGCGGAATTACACTGTAACTGAGAAAGAGATGCTGGCCGTAGTCTTCGCTCTTGATAAGTATCGATCTTACATTCTCGGATCTAGAGTGACCATTTACACCGATCACACCGCCATCCGGTACTTAATAGCTAAGAAGGATGCCAAAGCACGTCTGACCAGATGGATCCTTCTACTCCAGGAATTTGATATTGAAATTAAGGACAAGCCTGGAGTCAAGAATGTGGTGGCGGATCATCTCTCCAGGTTGGAGAATCTTGAGGAATCTGAGCCCAACGCACCTATCTCAGAGACATTTCCAGATGAGGCGATCTTAGCTGTCACCTCACTCCCATGGTATGCCGACTTTGTAAACTATCTTGTTGCCAAGACAGTCCCTCAGGGTTGGCCCAGGCAGAAACTTGAGACCTTCCTAGCTAAGGCCAAGTTTTACCATTGGGAGGATCCCATCCTTTATCATGAAGGAGGGGATAGTATCTGGAGGAGGTGCATTCCTCAAGAAGAGCAGCATAGCGTCCTCACATATTGCCACAAGCTTGAGGCAGGAGGACATCATTCTGGAAAAAGGACAGCACACAAGGTGCTTCAATCCGGCCTATGGTGGCCTACTCTCTTCAAGGATTCTGATGAGTTCGTGAAGAGATGTACTGACTGTCAGAAAATGGGAACCTGCGGACAGAGAGACATGATGCCCATGCAACCCATTCACTTCTGTGAGGTTTTTGATGCATGGGGAATTGATTTCATGGGCCCATTTCCTAAGAGTCAGGGATTCGAGCATATTTTGCTCGCTGTGGATTATGTCAGCCGATGGGTTGAGGCCATCCCCGCCCGAGCCGCAGATGCAAAAACCGTGTATAAATTCTTGAGGAAAAATATCATTTCACGGTTCGGGGTACCTAGAGTTTTGATTTCCGACGGGGGGTCTCATTTCATCAATGACAAGGTTAGGGCCCTTGCTGACGAGTTCGGCATTGACCATCGGGTTGCCACTCCTTATCACCCTCAGACTAATGGTCTTGTTGAAGTATCGAATAGGGAGATAAAAACTATCTTGCAGAAAGTTGTCCGCCCAGACCGAAAGGATTGGTCACAGCTTTTGGACTCGGTCTTGTGGGCTTATCGGACTTCTTTCAAAAATCCATTGGGGACATCTCCCTTTCGTCTCGTCTATGGCAAGCCGTGCCATTTGCCAGTGGAAATCAAGCACAAATCTTTTTGGGCAGTTACTGAGTTGCTTTTGGATCCCGAGAGTATAGGAGACCAGAGAAGAGCAGAATTGGCAGCCCTGGAGGAATTGAGAGATACAGCATTTTCCAACAGCCTACAGTACAAAGGAAAAAGTGAAGACATGGCACGATTCGCATATCAGCCATAAACAGTTTGAGCCAGATCAGAAAGTATGGTTGTTTGATTACAGGCTGAAATTATTCCCAGGAAATTGCAGAGCAAGTGGAAAGGCCCGTATGTGGTCAGGAAGGTACATGACAATGGCAGCATCGACATATCCGAACCGTCATCTTCTTCTACCTTCCGCGTCAATGGTCAACGCTTGAAACTATATCTTGATCATGTTCCGCCGACCATTGACGTTGCCCCCATTTTTCTGGTATGAGATGTGTCCTTTGACTCTTATCATCTACATCTCATACATGGTGATCAAATTCCATCTTCCGCTGTACAAATCCATCTGTTTATATCACTTGGTTTTCTTATTTTCTTCTTTTCCATCTCTATCTTCTTTATCTACCGAAACGGTGCCGCCCTTGTAGACAGTCTTCTATACTTAGGACGTACTTTGTCCTAAGTATAGGGGGGTGTGCACCCCGAGTTTTTCTATTCTTTTCGATCCTCTCCATTGTCTCCTCTTCTTGTCTATACTTAGGATATCTTACCCTAAGTATAGGGGGAGACAACCCGAGTACGATCTGTTCATACCCACCCTTGACCCTCCCTGCTTTGTGTACAGTCTGCTATACTTAGGATTATTTGATCCTAAGTATAGGGGGACGGTCAACTTCTCATTAATTGATTCATTCATTTATTCTCTATTCTTTGGACTTGTCTATACTTAGTACGAGTTATGTCTTATCTTTTCTCTCCGATCTATGAGGACATAGCTCAAGCTAAGTATAGGGGGGTCGTATATACTACGTATATACTTTAGCCATAACTCGTACTTTCGTATTTTCCTAATAATATGGCTACTAATTCTTTAAAATTCATTAAAAACCTTTAATAAAAAGATGTGATTATTCCTCAAAATTCTTTTTGTATATACTGATTAATAAATCAGGTGAAAATGTTTTTTTGCAAAATGTTTGAAAAATAGTTTGAAAATCTTTGTGAACATCTATTGAAAACTATTTTGAAAATATTTTGTTACATGTTTTTCAACCTTTGTAAAAAAGTGTGGTTTGTAAAACTTCTTTTCTTTGTGTGAAATAAAATGTTTGAAAAATGATTTGCAAATGGTTTGAAAAATGGTTGCAAAAATATTTGAAAAACCTATATATACTGTTTTGAAAAACCGATTGCAAAATGATTTTCAAATGAGTGTACATGTTTGTAAAATGTTTGTAAAAACTATTTTGGACTATAAGTTTTCAAAATTGTGTGAAAAGCTTGTGTCAAATAAGTTTGAGGAATATTCACATCACACCAAAATCCACTGTATATATATGTATAAAATTGATCACTTACCCTGTAAATTCTTAAAATCCACTTCTTGTATATAAGAAGCACTCCCGTGTACATAGTTTTCACCTAGTTTGTAGCCAAACTTTTTGTTTTCAAAATTCCCAAAAACATTTGCAAAATTTAAATCCAAAAACATTTGAAAAATCTTTTTAAAAAAGACAAAAAAAATGCATCTGCATATGCATCATCATCATCTTTTCAAAAAATCCATAAAAAGTTCAAAATCTTTGAAAATTGCATCACAAAAATATTTTCTGCATTGCATTGCATAGCATGAGCATTTTTCGGATTGAGTTTGATAGTTGAACAAGTCTAAGTAAAATCCGGAGATTGGAGCTTGATTGGACCTTAAAATCTACCTAATAACAGGAACTTTATAGGAACTGGGTTTGAGGTACTTCAGGTCTAGTTGACTTAATTCTTTGAGGATCACGAGACTTGGTTCAATGGATTCTTGACTGCCTAAGTAGAGTATTTCGGAGCACACGCACGACTCTTGTTGATAATGACCTAACTTGGACACCTGCACCTTTCACATAGCTCTCCATGGATGAGGTGGTGAGGAGGCAGCTTCCTTTAGCTTGGGGTAGCATATGAGGGTAGTACTTCTAGGCGGAACCTCTCTTCTTCTTATAGTGAAGGAAGTGCACCTCAACTTGGTCTAGTGGTGATGAAGGCTAAAGACAGAAGCCGTGGGTTGCAATAAAGCTTCAAAAGAGGGATAGTCTACTGGCTCAAGAGGAAAATTTCTTGTATATGCTGCTCATGTAGATATGTTGTACAGATGCAATTGAAAAAAAAAATGCAAAAAGAACTCCAAAAAAGTGGTGGGTCGGATTGAAAATTTAATAATCCCACCGGAGTATGTATATAGTTCAATAAAGCAAAAGCTTATGGTATCCATGTTACATCTCATGAAGCTAGCAGCGGGAGACTCAGCTACACTGGCTGAGCTTCCAAAAGTCTATACTTCTTCCCCCTCTTCTTGAGCCGGTTGCACTTGAACTTAGAAGGGAATACCCCGCTTCTCGAGGAAAGAGTTGCTAGACTGAGGCATTAGAGTTACCAGGTTGGGGGAGGTTGTTTCTTTGTCACTTCTGAGGTGGGGAGCTACATATCACTTACACTGTACGAGTCAGACTCATAGTCGTAAGAGTTTGCGTATGAGTTGAAGTATTTCTGACCTGGCTATTGAGGAGACTTGGACAGAGTTTTGGGATTCTCAAGGACTGTTGGATTTCAAACTTGGTTCTCATTAAGGTTCCGACCGCACTAAATTTCCAAAGGTCCGACTTAAGCTCCAAACTTCGATTTTGCAAAGACAAGTTCGATAATTAAACTTAATCTAATGTTCTTCTTTTTCTTTTCTTTCTTTTCTCTTTTTGCACTTATTGCATAAGTGTTTGCTAGGGACTAGCAAAGGTAAAGTATAGGGGGATGATGAATCCACATTTCATCATCTTTATTCTATCATTTTGGCACCAAAAACCCTAGCAAATGCCTGTAAATAGCATTAAAACCATCATCTTAGCATCCATGCATGTGCATTCAGATTGTGTATAAATCACTGTAATTAAGGCCAAAATTATAGAATAAATAAAGAAAAGAAAAAGAATAAAATATTGTAAATATTTTATGACCCAAAACCCCCGAGACCTAGGCATCTTGATGAATAGGTCGACAAGGAATAAAGTAGGGGGAGATAAGGTCAGAAATACAGTGTAAATACCTATACAATCTATTCATTCTTTATTCATTTTGGGACCTATTTTTGGTTCCACTTTTTATACATCAAATAAAGAAACTTTGTACACGAAAGTTGTAGACAATAAAATAAAGAAAAAGGCAAAATTGAATTCACAGGAAAAGAATGCACAGACAAAAAGATATGGTCTGAATAAGAATCCAAAATCCCAACTTCCCAGACCTGTATCTCACCAATAAAAACTCCAAATGCAGCCTACTCACCTTTAATTGTATATAGAATAAAATAATCTATCCAATGGTGGTGGTTTCGCATTTGGCGGAGCTACGGTCTGAAAGTTGAGTTTTGGACCCACATTATACCTTGTACAGATTAAAATATTCAACTTATTCTTTATTCATTATTTATTCATTTTTATAATTTTATATTGTTGTAAATATTACTTATAATATATATGTACATTAAAATCAGAATAAAAATGCAAAGAAATCACAAAATAAAAATACTTGTATAAAAGGTACATAGGTATACTACCTATACATATACCTATACAAAACATACTTGTATTTTATTAAATATATAAAATATATCAGAAAATTAAAATAAAAATATATTTGTGTATATATAAGTATTTCGTAATTTCATAAAATGATAAACAAAAATAATAAAAATAAAATACACAAAACAAAAATAAAATACTAAAATATGTAGATAATATACCTATATAAGGCTAAAAAGTAAACTTGTAAAAATATATATCATAAAATTAATTAAAAATCATGATAAAATACTACATAAAATTTTAAGCATTTTTTATTTAATAACCAAAAATAAATTCGATTGTTTTCTATTTTTTATCGAATTAATAAAATAATTTTCCAATCTTTTCCCTGGTTGGTCCACGTGGACCAACCAGGAACCTCCGACTGTTGACCGGCGGGTCAACAGCTTGTCCTTGACCCCCTTGAGCTCCGCGCGCCTCGTTTTCCCCCCTCTTTCACCCTTTTTTCGAGGCTGCGCCGCTCGTCCTCTCCAGCCGCTTCCTTCATGGAAGTTGTGCACTGTACATCCATCTCCATCGCCGCCCTCTTAGATCTGCTCAGATCTTCTTCCTCCACCCGTGATCGCACCTCGAAAACACGCCCTCAACTCCCTTCAAATACAAACCCCCATCTACCTTTCTCGGGTTGAACCGCATTCCACACAGATCTTTCCCCCCTTTTTGTCGTGCTCGAGCTCCTGGAGGTGACAGCTCCTGGTTCTTCACCTTAAGGCGGCGGATCAGCCACTGATCTGGGCGTGTTCCATCACCTCCGGCGGTCGTCCCCGTGAGGTATTCTCCCTCTGGCCATTGGCCATCGAGGCTGCCATTCATCCCATTTTACTCCCCATTTCATTCCTGTTAGTTCTAGGATTATTTCCCCCATCTTTCTGAGTCGAATCGATCACTCCATTACCTAATCGATCACCTCGCCGGAGCGCAACTCCGGCGAGACCCTATTGCGCCTCCCCGTTCATTTTGAGAGCCACCCGAGGTCGAGGCATTTTGCCCTCGACCTCTCTAACGTTTTGGTGCAGGTATTGAAGTACATCGAAGCTCCTGGAGCTATTTTGCCCTCTCGCCGGAGCACCTGGAGCCTCGCAGCTCCGCCACCTCCGTGCGAGAGCACCGGCGTTCGCCGGTGGATTTTGAAGCTTCCAGAAGTCACCCGAGACCTGCAGGAGCCTCCTCGTTCATTTTGGAGCTCAATAGCCATCAGAGCCAGCCGGAGGAGCGTGGCGAACTTCGCCCAGCCGGAGCTCCGCCTCGTTCTTCTAGCTGCCTCCACCGCCGTCCGATCGAGGAGACCCTCCAGTTAGAACGTGGGCCGTCAGATCATCAGCGCTCAGCCACCGTCGATCTCGCCCGAGATCTAATCTCAGACGTCCACAGCGAAGCGTCATCGGCCGTCCAGATCGTGCCACGTGTCGAGTGGCCTCTTCAGCGCCGTTGGATCGCGCGCCGAGGGTATTTTACATCCTCACCCTCGCGCATTTTGTATTTATTTATTAGTCTATAAACTTTCCTTGGTAGTTTAAATATTTTGTAATATTTGCAAAAAGACCCTCGGACTTTCGTTATTTGCACTTAGGTCCTCCACCACGTCACCTCACGTGACCTGTACACGTGAGGTGGGGGCATTTTGCAGAGGACCCATCGGTCTTTTGTTTATTTCGTTTTAGCCCTAAAACTTTCACAGCACGTGTAATATTTTTGGATATTTTGCAAAGTGGCCCCCAGGCTTTTGTATTATTGCATTCCAGTCCCTCCCAGGCGCGTGCAAGTCACGCGCCCTGGTGGGTAATTTGTAGGCGTGCCCAGGCGGGTCTTGTATTTACATTTTGGTTCCAGAAGTTAAATATTAAATTCAAAATTTTGTGGATATTTGCATGTTAGCCCCCTGGATGTTTTGAATATTGCACATATACCCCTGCCAGGCCTGTTAATTACTTGGATGCTTGTTGGATTGATTTAAAATATCATCTTAAGCCCAAAAATTCCACAAAAATAGACTTAAGCTTCTGGATAGGTGTACTTTAACGCCATCTAGTTAGTTTTTTATTTTATTTTATTTTCTTATTTATTAAAAATCAAAAACTCCCTTTTTGTGTACTGTCTACCTTAGAAAATACCAAAAAAATATCAAAACACCTCCAAAAATTCCCAAAAATTCACATAGTGTCTATTTTATCCTATTTTAGTGTCAGTCCAAAAATCATTAAAAAATTTCAAAAGAAAAACACTAAAAACCTAAAAACACTCAAAAACTTCAAAAAAATTATATAAAATAGTAGAAAAATCAAAAAAATATAAACTCAGCTTCTGTTTGTCCTTTAATTTATTCTCTTTATTAGAAAAATAGTGTGAAATATTTTTGGTACTGGTTGGTATTTTTAAATTGCATTTTTGTCGCGGCCAGCCTGATTTCCACTGTTTTGCCTTATTTTAATCTTTAAAAATATCAAAAACATCTGGAAAAAGCCCCAAAAATCACAAAAACAGTAAAAAACCTTAAAAATACCAAAAACATTTATTTTCTGAATTTTTGAGCATTTTCGTGCATTTTTATAAATATTTTACTTTGCCTTTTCTTATATTGTCTTTCCTTTCCTATATTGAAAAAGAAATACAAAAATATAAAACTAAAAAGTAAATAAAAAAAAATTTTAAAATTAAAAACCCACAAAAATTGTAGTTACTTGCTTGCTTAGTGTAGACACATCACACACTCACACACTTAGCTTCTGCTAGGACTACACTGTTTGCTCCCTGTGTTCGAACTCTCTGCATACTTGCCCTTTACATCATTTGTGCAGAGTTAAAAATAAATTTTAACTCCACATTGTTTCTAATTTATTGATCTTAGTGTGGGTTAATTGTTGACTTTGGTCCGAATTTAGTGTGGTCAACACACCGACTGAGTTCACGCTTTGTGTGAATTTAAGACCACCTATTTTTGGCTAAATCATCGACTCAATCACTAAATCCCGAAAGTCAACTTCAAGTAGCCAGAATTGCTTGAATCTAAGCATCAACCTCAGTATGATCCCTTCATCAGAAAGCCAAAGCAGAGGGGAGTGGTCTGAGTGTGCACGCGGAGCCTCGTTGCTCTAGCCAAAGGGAAAAGCTGGATTGCCTCGACAGACATAAAGGAAACGATCGATGCATGATCGATCTCGACCTGGACTTCATCTACACGTATTCATCAACGTCAATAATCTCCAACAGCGATTGTGTGGACAATGAGTACAGTGCCTCTGACTCAACATCTAAACCTCTACGTAACTCGATCTGGTCGCAACGTTACATTGAAATCATAGCCAATAATCCATCTTCTAATGGGAAACTATCACGAATCACATTGAACACATTTTTTACTTACAAAGTTACAACTTCTGATACCGTCAAAATAACTAGACTTTTCCAAATAGTCATAGAAATGATTTTTATTGAAAGTGAAATGCTCTTTGTGGAGAGAAAAGAATGAAAATGTATTTATTCATGCAGCCCTAGGGTTCTCGTATATAGGAAATCTATTGGAAAATTTACATAAAGAAGGCAAAGGAAATAAATAACACATAAAAGACATGAAAGATAACAAATATCTCAACACTCCCCCTCAAGCAAGAGCGTAGATATCTATCATGCTCAGCTTGGAGCAACATCTCTGATAAGACCCTCTAGTTAGGACCTTGGTAAGTACATTTGTTGTTTGATCTCCAGAGCTGACATGAGTAGCGGAGATGAGACCCCTTCTGTATCATGTCACGAGTGTAGTGATAGTCCACCTGGGTTGTTAGCAATGAAGAGAGCAACTTGGTTATCACATTGGAGGTGGATGGGAAGAGGCGCCTCAACAGTCAGGTCAGTAAGAACAGATCTGACCCACATCATCTCTGTACTAGCTTGCGTCATGGCCCTGTATTCTGGTTCTACACTAGATCTGGAAACCACGGTCTGCTTCTTGTTCTTCCATGACACCAAAGAATTTTCTATGAACACTGCAAAGCCAGAAGTAGACTTCCTATCCTTGGGATACCCCACATAATCTGCATCTGCACAAGCTGTAACTGCAAGGGATGTACCTCTGCTTAATAGAAGACCAGTGCCAGGTGAGGCCTTCAGATACCTCAGAATCATATGGACTGCATCCATATGTGCATGTCTAGGCTGCTCCATAAACTGGCTCACTTTGCTCACTACAAATGATATATCTGGCCTGGTGACAGTCACATAAAGAAGCTTCCCAACAAGCTCACTGTACATCATCTAATCGACCTCATCAATGTCATCATCATAGAGCTTCATGCTTGGGTCCATAGGAGTAGTGACATGCTTGCAATTTGCCAAGCCTGTCTCAGAAAAAAGATCTGTAACATACTCCCTCTGGGTCATCACAAGACCTCGCTAGTTCCTGGTGAGCTCCAGTTCAAGTAACGTAGGCTACCAAGGTCCTTGGTCACAAACTGCTGACCTAGAAAATCCTTAGCAACCTGGATGCCCTGCTCGTCATCTCCTGTAACAATGATATCATCTACATAAAAAAAGTATGGAAATTGTACCTCTCTGAGTCCTTTGAACAAACAATGAATGTCAGTAGTCCATCTCACAAACCCATATTTCTCTATCAAGTTCGAGAGCTTCTAGAACCATGCTCTTGGACTCTGCTTAAGGCCATAGATCGCCCTGTGAAGCCTGCAAACCTTCTGAGACTCCCCCTCAGCAGCGAACCCAGGTAGTTGTTGCATGTCACCGTGGAGAAAAATATTCCTCACGTCAAGCTGATAGAGGGGCCAATCCGGTGTCACTGCAACAGATAGAAGTATATGCAGAGTAGAATGCTTGGCCACTGGAGAGAATGTATCCTGATAGCCCACCCTATATGTCTAAGTGAACCATCGTACCAAAAGTCTCGCCTTGTAGTGATCTACACTGCCATATGCTCAGTTCTTCACTGTGAACACCCATTTGCACCAAACAACGGATGCGCCAATTAGAGATGAAATAAGGCTCCAAGTACCACGCGACTGGAATGCGACCATCTCCTCCTCCATGGCAAGACACCATTGATTGTCCTGAATGGCCTCATGATACGTCCATGGTATCTCCACAGCTGACAGTGCCACAATAAATCTCCTGAAATGCTCTGAAAGTCTGCTTAAAGAAACTTGGGTTGCAAGAGGATATGTAGCACAAGTACATCCCTGCTTTCGCAGAGAAATAGGCACATCGAGATCACTTGTCATCTCATGAACCTGTAAGTTTCCCTCTTGAGAGGGTACCTGCTCATCCTGTAAGGAATCCTGCTGCATAGACAACTCAGTAGAAATAATGTGCTTATTGCATACCCGAGGTGTGTTGGATGATGGGGAAGACCTGTGAGCAGGGGAACAAAGCGCGAGTAAACACATGTGGCAGAAACTGAGTCAAGGTGGGTGGTGGTCTAGGGGCAGCCACAGGAAAAGATGTAGGTACTGGAGGCGGCGGTGTTGGTGGTGGTGAGGGAGGTGATGGAGGTGGTAGATCAGGTGCAGGATGTGGCATAGCTGTAGGAGATGGAGGCATGTAGACATCCTCATCAGAGTCAGATGGGGCTAGTCTGTCACCTGTAGGAGAGAAATACATAATAGACTCAAAGAACGTAACACCAACACTGACAAAGTATTTCCATCGAAGCGGATCAAAGCAACGGTACCCTTTCTGAGTACGAGAGTAGCCAACAAAGGCATACTCGACAGCTCTGGGGGATAGCTTGTCACGACCAAGCAAAAGATTGTGAACAAATGCCACAGATCTAAACACACGAGGTGTAAGGGAGAACACATCCTTCTCAGGAAATACAATCGAGAAAGGAACCTTTTCTCTCAAAACAGAAGATAGCATGCGGTTCACTAAGTAGCAGGAAGTGAGAACTGCATCACCCCAATAAAAGTGAGGAACACAACTCTAAATCAAAAGAATTCTGGTCATATCAAGTAAATGATGATGTTTGCGCTCGGCAACACCGTTCTGTTGAGGTGTATAGGCGCACAAGGTCTAGTGTACAATGCCAAGTGACATGAGAAACTCGGATACCTGTAAAGTGCAAAACTCTACGGCACTATCAGAACACAAATACTTGACAGTAGCAGCAAAAATAATCTTTATTTCATTAATAAATGATTTAATGACAGACACAACCTCAAACTTATTCTTTAAGAAGAAAAGTCAAGAAAGTCTAAAATAGTCATCAACAACAACCATATAAAAATGATGTCCCTGATGATCATGGACACGACTCAGACCCCAAATATCTAAGTGAAGGAGTCCAAACAACTAGGAATTGTTCCAACTCTGACGAGATGGAAACAAAGAACGTAATACTTCCCAAGCTGGTAAGCCTCGCACTGGAAGGAAGATCACGTGGAGATCTATGCGAAGAAATGACAAAGCTTTTGCAGAGGAAGGTGGTCAAAATGAAAATGAAAACATAATGAAATACTTGTAGCCACTAGGAGTAGGAACATTAGAGAGGCTCCAAGCACCAAAGTGTATTAGCTCGAAAAGTTCACTTGTCTTACTCTCAGAAAGATGGTAAGTTGCCCCAGTGTACTTTACCTCTAAACAAACGTGACATACTAAGTTTGCAGAGCTTAAATCTTTGAATAATAAAGGGAACCACTCTTTGAGATAGCCAAAAGGAAGAGGACCAAGGCATTCATGCCATTGTATGAGCAGACTGTAACAACCTTTTTTATTTTTTTTTGAATTGTATTCATTAACACAATTGCTACTTTAATCGGTAGATGACGCAAACCTTCAAAAAGTAAACCAATTCCAATTATCCTCTGTATCATCAAGTGCTGCAACATACAACGATCAAAAGAAAAATTATTCGCGATCCAATTCTTATGTTATCTTGCTAACATAAAAGACATTTAGAAGCATGTCAATAACATAAAGTGCATAATGGGTAGCAAATTTGATATATACTTCCTTTCTCTGCCTCTGTAACATGAGATCCATCAGCAAGGGCATAATGGTCCTTAGTTAAGCGTTAAAGAGTTTTAGATCATCCGTTACAAGGTCAGTGGTACCACTATCATCAGCAAGGGCGGTTGGTCTTGGGTCATCCGGTGATGTCTCCAAGCCCTTTGTTGTGCTCTGGGTTATTTGGCTTGGCAGGAATTATACCACTTTCAAGGGGCAGCGGTTTTACTTTAAAAATGTACTTGCGCACTGTAATGCTTTGTACAATTTCTGGATATCCAACTGATGTACCTTCTCGTTAATTAATGAATATTTTGGTGTGGTGACTCCTGCCTTGGGAGGACTCCCCCATTTTCTTATTCAAAAAAAAAACAGATAACACGAAACGTATATGCCTAAACTTGTAAATTTCGTCAACTGTAGGGCACTAGATAAATTATAATCAGAGCGCTTCCCCAAATATAATTGGGCCCGAAATAATTCAAAGGAAATTCCGAAAAAATGAGCCACCTAAGTCAGGACTAACCACGAAATCCCTAAATCGGCAAGGGCAATCACGTTTGATACTTCTTTAAAACAAAACTAACCCAAAAAGGCATTAAAAAAAACCCAAGCAGGATAAAAAATCTCAACGACTTATCCACGCATGCATCATTACCACTAACCCCAAGCGTGCATCATTTCGGGACAATGAGCCGCCTAAGTCAGGATTATCCACGAAATCCCTAAATCGACAATGGCAAACACGTTTGGTATTGCTTTAAAACAAAATTAACCCGAAAAACATTAATAACCCAAGCAGGAAAAAAATTCAACAACTAATCCACGCACGTACCATTACCACTAACCCAAAAGAAAAGCATGCATCACACCCGCATCGGATTACCTCACCTCCTTGCGCCGCAGCAGTCCGTGCTTCGACACGGGCTTCCAGAGCTGACTCTGGCGACAATGAAGAGGGATCCAGTCGAGGGCGGTGAGGGGAACATTCAAGGTGAAGACGAGAGCGTCCACCGGGAGCAGCGCTAGAGGATTGCGGCGGAAAGGTGATGAAGAGGAAGGCGGTGAGTCAACCTAGAAGAAATCAAGTGGGAAGGAGGAGGTGGCCTGGGCAAATGCGAGCATCTCCGGGATGAACAAAACCGTTCTAAACAACCGGGCACAGAAGCCATTAATTAAGTCATGTGAGGGTGAAATCGGAATGTGGATTGCAAAGACCTGTGGATAGGCGGTGTGTCCCTCTCTTTAGTATATTTTATTATTAGTATATATATATATTAATAATTATTAATGGATGGAAATGGATGTGTTCCTTCAAATCGAACTAGACTAGTGCTATACACGCGCTTCGCGGCGGGCAAATAAAGACACAAAGGTAACATCAGGAAGGACGTGATGCATCCTCCTTTTTACGTTTAAGCGAACTTCAGAAAATAGATTTGAATATTATAAAGAAAACTTGCATAGAGAAAGTATCAGGAGAACTATAAGAAAATACAACACTGGGTTTTTCATGTTTATATAAAAATCGAGAATGTGGTAGTTTTTTTTCCTGAGAATAAATGCAAGTAAATATGTAAATTAGCTTGTTCAATGTGAGCTTGTGAAAAGGTAACATATTTTTTCATTTAACATGATCAAAAATTCAGACATGTTCTCTACTTGATAATGACAACAGATTCATTTTCAATTGTATTAACATGACCAAACACAAAATCAATATCAAATAAGCACAACCTGGAGACTATTTATATAGTTGAGTTGTTTGTAAGGGAAAACATGAAGGGGCAATAGAGTATCACGCTATGTAATGTATACCATATTGTCTCCTATGTGTTGTTATCTGAAAAAGATATATGAATATGATATATAAAATCTGAATATAGAAAGTATTAGGGGAAAATCTCCAAATAAAACATTGACTTTTTTTTGTTTATATTAAAAACTTGGAATATGACAGGTATTTTTTTCTTAGAGAAAAATTAAGTAAATATGTAAATTAACTTGTTACATGAGAGTTTGTGAGAATACACTATATAGTCTGATAACTAACATGGTAAAAAATTATGAGACAATATCTTTGCTACCTTAACCTTTAATCCATTCCAAGGAAACTATTGCATCATAAATCCAATACATGAACTCGGAGAAGAACTTCCAAAATGACAGAGAGGCTACACGGATAGACAATGAGATCTGAGAAAAAAGCTAACAAAGAGAGAATTTGGATAGATTTTTCTAAATGTAAAAAAACATACTAAAATATTCAAGGAAAGTAGACCAAAAGTACTCCTGAAAATTCTTTATGCAATTAATTAAGAATGAAGCATGTTACCTGACACAACTTTGAAGATACATCAATACTTTATACAAAATAAGAAATATGTTTATATAATAACAAAATAGTATAATTCTATTAAGCGTATGTAATATAAGGCAACTTGATATTTTTACCTACTTGGTATACCTTCAAGATTATAGCGGTGTCAGATATGAAATTAACAACATACCCGTATAAAAATGTAAACTTTCATCAACAACCCACAAACAGTAACTTTAAGATAAATTACTTCAATTGAAAAGATTTATTTAATGAATAAAGCACAAAAAAACATGCTACCTGAACCATCTCCAATTCTACACAAATGGTTGATCAAGAGGAACACATGTATACATATGCAGTATATAGTGCAACTCAGTGTCGTCCCTGATATTTCATGGGCCCTAGGCAAAAGGAAAGAATGCGCCCTTAATAATTTTTCGAGGAACACTATGTCTTTATGGAATCCCATTAAATTTTGAGCTTTCACATTGAATTTTTCACCTTCGATTCCATAAGGGCCCATTTTTCAGTGAGTTGTTTCATTGGAAACTTGATTTTGTAAGAACCCATTTTTGGTGAGTTCTTTCACCAAAAATTCGATTCTATAATAGTGCAATAGGACATATACTAATTTTTCCTAAACTAAAGATTGAAGAACATGTAAAAATGGGCCCGTAAAATTGATAGGTCATGGACTATTGCACTCACAAACTACCCTTAGGGACAACCCTAATGTAACTTTATTAAAACTTTTCTTATAGAAAACATCCCTGCTATTTTACATATGCAGTATAACTTGCGAGTTAGCCATATAGCAAATACATGTATAATAAAAATTCGAAACTCCATTAGTATCATGAAAATGAAAAAATTTGTGTTGTAAGTTTAAATAGTACAATTCATTTAAAAAGACTAAATTCATACAATTAATCAAGAATTAAACACCATATTACTTGAAACAGCTCCGAAGATACATAAATACTTGATGCAGAAAAAAATATGTATACGAAACAAACAAATAATACAACTCTATTAAACCTTTGTAATAAAAAACAACTCAGACATTTTACCTACATGGTATACCTTGGAAATTATACATTTACCAAATACAAAACTAACACCATACACGTATAAAAAAATTAAATTTCCATTAAAAACTTAAGGCCGGTTATTACTTCTTAACGATGTGGATTTTAATCCTGGATTTCATGTTATTCTCCGGGAATATTCTAGATATCTACAGGTACACATTTCGAGTGCCAGAATCATAAAATTTATAATTCTTAGTAAGAGTAGCTTTATACCGTAATGGTTTTAGAAAAGCGCCCAATAAAGCTTGGCCTTACTCGGATTTCTATAATGGGTTGATCCGTCAAGGTTTAGGCCGACGGAAATAAACGTGTCGGATGGCATGAAAGAAGACCGACCGAATAAAGAAATGAGCGGGAGGCAAAGGGTGAGGAGCAGAAATGCATAGGAATGGGACCACGTGGCTAAAGCTGGGGTCAGCTTTAGTATAAAGTATAGATGTGGTCAGGATCTTCGCAATAATCACAAGTGACATTGTTTACGTTAAAGCATGCAAATGGATTCCAAATGGAAGCGATATCTAGCCCGAGATCTCGAAGACCGGTCTGAGAAATCACGGACAGAATACATGTTGCAGTCTAATACATGCCAGTCGAAATGTCGAAGGAGTCTGGAATTTGCCTTAGAACTGCCACTAGGTAGGGAGAATGAGAAGGGCATGTCCTCGAGTCACAGATCAACAACCCACAGTCAATAACTATTAGGGATTTTATCACTTGTGCCCCTTCGAGATATTGCAATATCAGTTATGCCCCTATCTTTTTGGTAATATCCGTTGTGCCCCTCACTTCTTGTTATTTTGTCAGTTGTGCCCCTCGGGTTAGTTACCGCCCATCCACAGCGCAAACAGACGTTAACTTTGAGGACATAGGTGGAATTACTTTTTTAAAAAAAGGTTAAGAGGTCATTTTACATCATCTTCCTCATCCTCTTCTTCTTCCTCCTCTTGTCCATCATCTTCCTCCTCCTCCAGCTCCTCCTCCTCCTCCCTCTCTGCCCCCGCCCCTGCCTTGCGCCGCCTCCTCCCAGCCCCGCCCCCTCCCAGCCCGCCGCCCTCGCCGCAGCCCCTGCCCCTGCCCCAGCTCCGCATCGAGCTCTCCGCCTCCATCTCCAGGCGCGGCCTCGCGCCGCCATCTCTCAGCAACCTCGCGCGATCGGGCGCAGCCCCGACCTCCCTCCGCTGACCTCCCGCGGCGCACCAACTCCGCGCGCGGCGCGTCTCTCCCCATTTCCCCAGAGGTCTCTCCAACTCTGAGCAGAACATCTGAGCAACAGACTGCGGTCTCTCCAACTCCATATATGCAGCTCCCAAGTTGTTATATATATACCCAACTGCATAATGCTTCGGGCCGAAACTCTCCTTCAACCTCTCAGCAGCACTCTCCAAGTATGGTATCCCCTCTTGCACCTTCCCGATCAAAAGCATCAGCCATCCTATTCTGGCCAAGGCATTCGCCTCCGCATACTGCTCCTGGGGGAGCTTCTCAAACAGCGTTATGGATGTTTTCTCTCCTTCTTTTCGAGTATCCTGCAAGAGATCTCTAAGCAGCGCTTTGCATCCACGACCTTCTCCTGTGCAAACAACGCTTTGCATCTCGGCATCGTTGTCCTCGCCATCGATCTTGCTGAGGACTTTGCTGGCTCTGTTCAAGTACCCAAGGCTGTCACGGAACCTCTGGAGATTGTAGCTAACGGAGCCCAACAGATGCAGGGCCATGGCGACCGTGATCGGGCGGTCGCTGGACCGCTCGAGGATCTCGAGCGCCCGCCAAGCGAAAGACAACGCCTTTTCTTGATCCGGGTGCCCAGTTGAATCGAGATGCTGACCCACCTTCAGGCAGACCAATCCGAGCTCGACGTCGTCATGACCCAATTGAGATTCCAGGGCTCTGAAGGCGGCGAGGATGTCGTCGGTGGTGGTAGCGGCCTCGAAGGCGTCGACGGGGTCGAAAGGCGGGGCCTTTTCGGTGGTTTCGGAAAAACGACAAAGTGGGTAGCTGGGGAAACGATGGAAGAGGGTGGCCGACCTCCGCCTTCTCGCCTTGCGCGGCCCCACGCGTCGCGATCTCGTGGCCAACCTCCGGAAGGGAAGGAAGAAGAGCAAATGGAGGAGGAAGAAGATGAAGAAGGGTATGGACCATAATACCCTTCTTAACCACACCATGGTTTGAATAAAACCATGGTTATTTTAATTTTTTGACGGTCAATCTGACGGAAGGGCACAACTGGTGACGGAGCAAGAAGTTAGGGGTACAACTGATATTACCAAAAAGATAGGGGTATAACTGATATTGCGATATCTCGGAGGGGCACAAGTGATAAAATCCTTAACTATTATAGTATGAGATCTTTGTTTAGATAGGAGCTTTATTTTCTAAAACCTGAAATCAAATGGTCGCCATTATTATGAAAATGTTTCAAGCTCCTGTTGAGAATGCAAGAGGATTAGATTATAGAGACGGTTAGTGAAAGAAATCCCACGAGAATTTCGAGCTCAGGCAATAGTATCGATGGATGGAAGGGGAGAACAGAAGTAGAGGAGGAAAGGTCAGTGCGAGGTGAATTTTTCGTGAATGAGAGATTTGATGATGGGAAGAGGAGAGTGAAGAGGGGTGTAGTTCGATCCTTGGGACCGAGGGAGAAGGGAATAGAATGTGTTATGAGAGATGGAGACAAACAACAACCGAGGACGAGGAAGGTAGGGAACGGAGGCGAAGGGACGTGTCATGTGCTGTGTTTTTTCTCTTGACGAATCCACCTCTTGTGATGCACGATAGAGATTTGACGGCCCCTACTGCCTTTGAGAAAGAGAGATTTCTCAGAATGCAGAGAGATAAAGAAATATCTCCCATTCTGGGTACGTATTTAAAAATATTCTCAATATGGTGATATATCGGTAAATGGTTTGCCGCGCGCCTATGTGGCGCGGCAAACCATTTGCCGTGCATACGTGGATGGGGCGGCAAACGGTTTGCCGCCTACGGCAAACCATTTACTGTGAATATTGCCGTTCCCGCCCAAACAATTTCCATGGGTACATTGTATTTATTTAAGATTAAAGTTAAGATAGTAATAATAAATACTATATAACAAAAAAATATATTTATATAAATGTGATTTTCTATTAAATAATGATTGTATAATTTTTAAATTTAATTCGTTTAGCAATTAATATGTTATGATATAACTTAGCAAGAGTTTAGTAGTGTAATTGGTATTTATTTATGAATAAAATTAAAATATTAATAATAAATATTATGTAACAATTAAAATTACATGTATATAGATGTGATATGGCGGCACGGCAAATGGATTGTCGTGTATGGCGGGTCGCCGACCGGGTCTGGCGCACCCATCCCGTCTTCAGCGCCGAAGACCGCACCCTCGTAGACCGTGCCACTGGGCACGGCAAACCGTTTGCCGCCCCATCCACGTATGCACGGCAAATGGTTTGTCGCGCCACATAGGCGCACGGCAAACCATTTACCGATATATCACCATATTGGGAATATTTTTGAATATGTACCCAGAATGGGAGATATTTCTTTATCTCTCTCTATTCTGGGAAATCTCTCTTTGAGAAATTCACAATCGACAATTGTGACGGACTCCGAAGGCATGAAAAGGCTTGCATCGATTTCCTCTTTTGATGTTGTTGCATCACGCATTGCTTTATAATATTTTTTTCGAAATGCGAGCTCAAATTAGAATGCATCTTTTTTTGATTTATAGCAATGAATTAGAAGTTATTAAAAAAATATCCCCTCCATTTTACGTTTGATTGGGTGATACGAAGAATAAGCGTAAATCATTTAACTCGACATTTTATGAAAAGTAATATCGAATTATTTAATAGAAAAATTACAAAAATAGGATATAGTGTAAAATATTATCATTTTATATAGAACGTGAAAAAGGTAAGATTATTATGTGAACTATCAAACACGGTGGCTTCTTTATGGCCGTGTTTAGATGCATAATAGCATTCATTTATATGGAGTTATCCCAAGATAAATAAATACATACTCACATTTATGATTTATGTCTCTGTTTACAGCATTTATCCACCCGTTATCCCTTAAATCAAACTCATCTTGTCCCTTATATCGTCTTATTTATTATCCCTCATCCTAGCCCTACGAATGTGTAAATCATGCATATTATCTATAGGACAATCACATAATCATTTGTGTTAGAAGTTCATTTTAACTAAGCAGTATTGGGCAGGGTATTCATTGGGCTTGTGTATATCCGGCTTGAATGAACTGGACATGGGTAAGATTTTAAGGCTTCAATCTTGCTTTGTGGATGGGCTTGGCTTGGCCATCAAGTTTTTAATTTCGAATCGGAATCAACTCGATTTAGCTCAATATATGTTACTATTTTATTAAATAATAGATTGAATATACCGGCCTCCCTTTCTTTATCACTTCTTTGCTAGCGCTCTTACGGACATGGAAAGTCACTTACCTGTCCGGAGCGAAAGGTCAATTCACATCACACACAGACTCTGGAATTCAAAAGGTGTGAAGCAAAAGATGACTGACTATCCTGCAAGCCGAGCATAAGGCGTGCATGCCCTAGAGAAATTGGCGAGCCGAAGCTTGCATTACTAGTTGGAAGGTCTAGTGGTGACTACACGGGAAAAAAAGTTCCAACTGATTCTATTTCATTATGCTTTGGCCTTGAGAAATTGTACCCGTAACGAAGTGAAGGGAAGGCTAAGAGTGAGCAGAAAGTACTTACATGATGCTATTAGCCGAGAGATCAAGAGCAGTGCCACCTTGCCTGGTAGACCCACGACCATGAGGTGAGATTTATCTTTTGTTGTTTCCCACACACTATCGTGGGAAGATTATAGAGAGACTTTAGGTGGTCTGGTCTTGGAAATTATAGATAGTGTAGTGTAGGTGGATGGTTTGGTTTGTACTCTGACATTCTTTAAACAATCTATCACACTTCAAAAAATGCAAGGATATAACCTTCTATTATTGATTATCATATTTGATTGATTATCAATAATTTTCCCTCTTCCTGGTAAAATAAAAAAATAAATAGATTAGAAATTATAGAAATAGGCATTTTAACATTCTTTGCTTTCACAATAATAATACTCTTTTACGTCATGTATGATTTACTTTGATATATGCTATCATGTAGGAGGCAAAAAGAATGTGAGGGTAAGTATATGAGTTAGACTACAAGTGAATAGTCCATGAGCTTAGGGGGATTGGTTTGCAGTTCAAAAGTGAAACATAAGCCTATAACAAGTGGACTGTAGAGAATATTATGTAGTCAATGTATCTTTTTCTCTATTTTTATTTTTCCGATAACCTCTTATGAAATTTACCCATGGGTTCTCTCTATATAAGAGAGCTTAGGGTTTTATGGAATAAACAGATTGCTCATTTCCACCAACATGGTATCAGAGCCAAAACCCTAACCCTAACCCTAAAGCCCTACCTTCATCGCCCCTCTCTCTCTCCCTCCATCTCTCGGCACAACCGCCGCTGCTCCTCCCCGTAGAGCGTCGCTGCCGCCGGCTCCTCCCTCGTCGTCGGCCCCTCCTCGCCGGCTCCCTCCCTTGCTGTCGCCGCCCCCCCTCCTCACCACCGGCCTCCACCATCGCTGGCCTCCACCACTGTCGGCCTCCAACGTAGGGGACCTCCACCATCAGGTCCCCTTCCCTTCAATGCCGACGCTCCTTCTTCCATCAGCCTCTCTCTCTCTCCATGGATTTGAGTGCGTAAATTCTACATATGCACTAAAATTCTATCAAGTTTATGTAGACACTTATTTCTCATCTACAATCTCTAGTTCTTCGTCTTCGGCGACATGTCAGAAAACAAAGTCGATATACCTCCATAGGCACATTCAAAGGTCCAGCACCAATAGTCAAGATGGATGTGATGAACTATGAGCTATGCGCGATGCAGTTCATGAGTCTCATGAAGTCGAACGGTAAGAAGCATATACTTACCAAGGAAGAGCCGACAGAGAAGACTGGGATCTATGCCTTCTGGGACGCTGATGATTCATATGCCAAGGTTTGGCTATAAGGCACGTTGTCGATGGAGATTGCCAATGATGTCCTCCATCAGCCCACCGCTAAGGTGATGTGGGATATACTGGCCACCACATATTCACAGGTGCGGAACGAGACCAAGATGTTACAGCTCCAGCATGACATTTTCACGATGAAGCAGAATGGGCGGCCGCTTCACTCTTTGTATACATCCATGCGGGGGATGTTTGAGAAACTATATAGCACTATACCCCTCACGGCTACCCCTGAGCAGCAGAAGACCTTTCAGAATGCTACCATGGTGGGGGTACTACTAGCAGCACCTGATCCTGAGTATGAGGCAACCCGATCTCAGATACTTGCCGATGCTACCATTCCTCCTATGGAGGAAGTTTACCGGAGGCTTAGCTGCGTATCTGTTTCTTCCAGCACTTCTACTCCACCACCTTCGGCGATGGCTGTGTCGCGAGGGAGAGGTGGTCATTCTTCCTTTGGTGGACGTGGACCTCGTGGTCGAGGAGGTCGTTTTCGCCAACCATGCACTTTCTGCCATCGCACAGGTCACTCTGAGGATACATGCTATTCTAAGCATGGGTTTCCAACATCGACACGTGTAGCTGAGCATGTTACGTCGCCGTCGGCATCCACTTCAGATCACCGGTTTGAGGAGCTTGTGGCACGATTGTGTGATAGTATGCCTCAACCATCTACAGGTTCTCCAGGAGAGGATCTTCAGATATTGCTGCTTCGGCATCTACCAGTACTTCTGTCGCTGCGAGTACCTCATGTAGTGCTTCTACTTTTACATCATGTCATGATCTCTCAGATTGGATTATGGACTCCAGCACAACCCATCATCTCTACCTTGACAGAGATAGACTTGAGTCATACAGAGACATTCCACCTGGACGCTCAGTGCTTATAGCCGTTGGGACTCATTCCCCCATCGTTGGACAGGGGGAGATCACCTTGTCACCGTCCATGCATTTTACAGAATGTTCTACATGCTCCTGAGTTTTCCATGAATCTACTGGCTATTAGTTAGGTTATGAAGGATTTGTACTGTCGCGCTATATTTGACACATCTTATCTTATTTTTCAGGATATACTAACGGGCAGGGTGATTGGTTGTGGCTCTGAGCAGAATGGTCTATATCGTATGGTCCGGAATTCATATTCTGGCGTCTCTTCCTACTCAACCGGATCAGTCTCTCTGTACACCTGGCATCTACACTTTGGTCACCTCCCACTTTAAAAGATGCGTCATCTCTTGCCTCGGATCTCTCCAATTTTGTCGTTTCGATGTGAAGCCTGTCAGTTGGGAAAGCATCATCGTGCTAGCTTCCCTAGTCGTCAGTGTCGGAGCAATAGCTCCCCTTTTGAGTTATTTCATGTTGATACTTGAGGTCCGAGTCGTGTTCCTGATCATCAAGGACACAGGTTCTATCTTGTAGTAGTTGATGACTTCTCTCATGTATTGTGGGTATTTCTTTTAAAGAATAAATCTGAAGCAAGGGATGTTATTAGAAATTATCATTGAAGTGCATAATATTTTTCCTCTTGTGTCAAATATGTTCATACGGATAATGTGTTGGAATTCTGCACTCTCTCTCTCTCTCTCCCATTTTTTTCGTCCAAGGGTATTATTCATCAAACCACACGTGCTTACACATCTCAACAGAATGGAGTGGCAGAGCGAAAACATCGTCATCTTCTTGATATCACTCGAACCTTGCTTTTCCAAAGTTGTACGTCTATCACCTTTTGGGGGATGTTGTCCTTACAGCCTGCTACATTGTCAATCGTATGCCGTCCTCTGTACTCGGTGAGAAAATTCCTCTTTCTGTTATTTTTCCAGAGAAGGAATTATTTTCTCTTACCCCTCGTGTCATTGCTTTTGTTCACCATTTGTCTCCTGGACTTGACAAACTCTCACCTACAGCTGTCAAGTGTGTCTTTGTGGGTTACTCTCGGACTCCGAAGGGTTACTGTTGTTATTACCCCAGGAAATATTTTGTCAGTGCTGATGTTACATTTTTTGAGTCTGTTATGTACTTCTCCCCTGCAGGTGACAGGTTGGCTTCTTCCACATCTAATTATGATGTCTATGTTCCTCCTCCTCCTAGCCTGAGTCCACATTTGTCCATTCCTGTCTCGATCGTCACGCTGATGTCATCTCCATCACCACCACCACCACCACCTATCCAACCATTACCTAATTCCTATACACGTCGGTCAGGTCCTGCTTAGGCGGCACGTCAAGCATCCATCACGCCTCAGGTATGTTCAGATGCTATTACTAACGATGGGTCGGATAGTGTGCCTGTGCAGGATTCTTCTTTGCATGAGGAGTGTGCACCATCGAGTACAGTGGGCGATGACCTTGATGTTCCTATTGATATTCGGAAGCAGAAACAGACTTGCGCGTTGTAACATCCGGTTTCCAATAAACCCGAACCCGATCCGATTTGGATCCGATTAACCTCATAAAGTTGTTGGTCAATGCCAAACAATCTAAATTGATCAATTGATCATGAATTAAAAGTCACTCAAGTGAAATTGTCCAAAAATTGATCGCATCGTAATGCGTGCCCGAAAAAACCGCAATGCAAATTCGTAAACCGCAAAACAAATCGAGATCGTCATGAGATCTGATTCGACGAAACGAGACCAACGGATTCGACCGTTCTCCAATCGGAGGTCGTTTGATATATTTATATCGCAAAATTTAACCCCCAAACCGAAACCGTATCTCGAAAAATTCGGACGCTCAAACCCGATCAAAAGTATATCAATATTATACTCATTTCGATCGCCGTTGAAAATGACCACAAGAGCTTGAAGTACATATTTGATCAGAAAGAGCTGAACATGAGGCAACGCAGATGGCTCGAGCTGTTGAAGGATTATGATTGTACGATCTCTTACCATCCCGGTAAGGGAAACATGGCAGTTGATGCACTTAGCAGGAGAGCACATGCAGAGGGTACAACGAACTGGCTATACACGTGGGATATGCTTGCATGTCTGACAACCTTTTTACTTACGCAAGTAGATGTAAAATTTACTTGTTCCACCTTTCTACTTGCTTGCTTTTGCAAATATTAAATGTTTATTTATTTTTATAAATTTTGGGAGGTATCAGCAACCGCTGATGCCTCTTCTTTCCTAAACATGTTTTGGCAGGCAAAAAGCATGATGTTCAGTAGTTGTTCATGATTCTAGGCGATAGAGTATATACCAGACGGTATGTTGTTTCTTTTGTCTCAGTTTGTGGTTCGGTTGATAATGTAATATGCTTCTTTTCTCTTCAGTCAGATTTTTGGGAATATGTACTGTCAAGTCACTGCACATGTTGTAAAATAAATTGAAGTTAATGAAATAAATTTTGATGGCATTTGTCTCTTTTAGATTTGTGGTTATGAATGTGAATGTGAATGTCATATGTAGCTTCAGCGCGAAAAAAATTCCTCATAAATTTATGCTTTTAATGCGATGTCAATAAATTGAATATTACGAAATGTGTCGTGAATAGATACCCGGATCCTTGGGGGCTCACACGCGTCGTATCCCTTTGCTTCCCAGGTTTCCTTTCACCGTCTCACAGGAGACTTACAGAGAATTGCTGCAAATTTGTCTTCCGTGGAGATACCACGAAATTATCAGGATGATATGAAGATTGACTGCTAGCGGTTGGCTATGGAAGAAGAAATGACTGCTTTACAGTCCCACGATACATGGAGCTTGGTTATCGCTCCGTCTAGCGCATCTATTGTTAGCTGCAAATGGGTATTCACAGTGAAGTATCATGCAGATGGGAGCCTTGACCGGTATAAGGCATGGCTAGTCGCTAGAGGCTTTACTCAAACATATGGTGTAGACTATTTGGATACATTCTCTCCAGTGGCTCGTCACTTTACTCTTCGCATTCTTCTATCTGTTGTTGTGGTATGTAACTGGTACATATTTCAACTTGATGTTAAGAATACATTCTTGTATGGTGATTTGTAGGAAGAAGTCTACATGCAGCAACCACCAGGATTTGCTGCTGAGGGGGAGAATCATATGGTGTGTAGACTTCACAAGGCGATATATGGCCTTAAACATAGCCCAAGGACGTGGTTCCAGAAGCTTGAACGACAGGGAATCAAACGATCAAATGTAAATCACTCATTGTTCATTCAGAAGACTTCTAGAGGTACGATTGTCATCATGGTATATGTTGATGATATTCTGGTTACAGGAGATGATGTTCAGAGGGTAGAGATGACAAAAGCATTTTTTGGTTGTCAGTTTGTCACGAAGGATCTTGGTACCCTAAGATATTTTCTGGGGCTGGAGTTTGCCAGGAATGCACAGGGTCTGGTGATGACCCAAAGGATATATATCACAGATTTGCTGGTTGAAACGGGCATGGTTGGATGTAGGTCATCGAGCACTCCTATAGATCCAAGTATGAAATTATATGACAACAATACTGAAGAGGTGGACAGGAGAAGATATAGAGAGATGGTGGGTAAGCTTCTTTACATCACTATAACTCGACCTGATATTGCTTTTGCAGTAAGTCGAGTGAGTCAATTTATGGAGCAGCTAATACAGGTACATATGGATGCTATACACATGATATTAAGGTATCTAAATCCTTCTCCAGGCTCAGGATTGCTATTTAGAAAGAACACAGATTTATCTATTTCGGCTTGTGCAAACGCAGACTATGCAGGGTGCCCTAAGGATCGTAAGTCTACTTCAGGCTTTGCAGTTTTTGTGGGTAGCTCTATGATTTTTGGAAAAGCAAGAAATAAATTGTTGTGGCGAGATCCAGTGCTGAATCTGAATATAGGGCCATGGCACAAGCAAGCACGGAGATGATGTGGTTTCGAGTTGTACTAGAAGACTTGCATATAGATGTACCTCTACCCATGCAGCTACAGTGTGACAATCAAGCCGCTTTGTTTATTGCCAATAATCCAGCATTTCATGAAAGACAAAACATATTGAGGTAGACTGCCACTACACTAGAGATATGATCCAGAAGGGATTGATTTCTACTTCACATGTTAGTTCAGAGGAGCAGACTGCTAACATTTTCACCAAGCCATTGCTCAGATGACCTTTCCAGAGATGTTCTTCCAAGCTGAGCATGATTGATATCTATGCTCCATCTTGAGGGGGAGTGTAGAGAATATTATGTAGTCAGTATATCTTTTTCTCTATTTTTATTTTCCCAATAACCTCTTATGTAACTTACCCATGGGTTCTCTATATATAAGAGAGCCTAGGGTTCTATGGAATAAACAAATTGCTCATTTCCACCAACATGGACCAAGCTCCACATGATAGTAAATGCGCTTGGTTAGGCGTAGATTTTGAAACTTGCTCATCAAGTGGTCTTTTATATGTAGCAAAACATGTAAATATAGAATGTTTATCATGTATCTTGTAATAAGATATAGGGATATTTACACTCATAACCCTAAATAATTCTGTAATTACAATCATAACCATGTGTAATCGTGAATTACACGAGAAACCCTCGGATAGTCACTCTGTCTCAGACCTGTAACCTTCTGTTAGTTTTCTGATTAACCCAACCATCTCATTGGGTTAATCTAACCCATGATCTATCCAACAACTATTAAAAAATTCAAAAAAAGTAAACCCCCTTTCATTCTCAACACCCAGCACACTCCCTCCTTCCCCTCCACCTCCGCCCTCCCCTCCGCCCTTCGCCCTCCTGCCCCTCAGCCCTCCTCCTCCAGGCGCCACCCCCATTGACTACCTCCCCCTATCCTTCTCCTCCTCCAGCTCGCCCCTCCCCTTCTTCCTCCTCCAACTCCACCCCCACTTCCCTTCTTCCTCCTCTATCTTGCCTCACCCTCGCCGACCCCTCCCCTTCTTCCTCCTCCATCTCGCCCCGCCGCCGCCGACCCCTCCCCTTCTTCCTCCTCCATCTTGCCCCACCCCCGCCAACCACTCCCCTTCTTCCTCCTCCAATTCATCCCCCTCCCTTCTTCCTCCTCTATCTCGCCCCACTCCCGCCGACCACTCCCATTCTTCCTCCTCTAGCTCGCCCCCCCTTCTTCCTCCTCCATAATGGCAAGAGCAGGAGGCAGCCAAGACAAAGCATGAGGTGCAGGCCCACGTAGAGCAGCAGGAAGTGGTAGTAACTCTCGAGGCGGCCACCCCGACCTCCTCCTCCTCCAGGTCCTTCGCCATCACTCTCCTCCTTCCCGACGGTGATGGGTTTCTATGGAAGAGAAGGAAGGAGAAGAGAAGGAAGGGGATTGGTATCATTTGTAATTACCCTGAACCTAAAGAGTGAAAATGGTCCAAATTTGATGGATTTCGTCAAGTTAACGAAAAAATGGATGGATCTTAATACAAGGTCGTGCCATGTAAGAGTTAAGCATTATTATGGGTTCCTGGTGTAATTCGCGATTACGTGGGGTTATGATTGTAATTATTGATTACTCAAGGTTACGGGTGTAAATATCCCTAAGATATATAGAGAGAGAGATGTAAATATGACATCGAATAGGGTAAATTACACAAAAATCCCTAGATTATACACCTATTTTCAATGCCGTCCCTCAACTTCTAAAAGTAACAATGTGGTACATAATATCATGTTTTGGTCACAGTGTGATCTTTTACTAGTGGAACATGTAACGACCATCATTTTTTCGTCTTGGAGGATAAAAATACCCCTAGTGGATATAACCAAATTCCCCATATCCCCCCTCTCATCCCTACATGGGACCTCACAATTGCCCCCACCACCCCTTTCTCGATGCCACCACAAGCATTGTCCGCATGCGCTCCGCCTCCCTGTCCCGCACCCTCCCCTCCATTACACCCACCATTGCCCCCACCATATCTTCCCTCCCATTTGCCTCCACCTCGCCTTCTACTCGGCACAATAGCTCCAATGTCGCCAACGACCTCTCAAGATCCTCTCGCTCCTCCACTCCCCCTCTCCCCAAAGCATCCACCAATGCCTCCTCGAACCCCGTCTCCACCGCCCTTCCCATATTTCCCTTCTCCAAGCACAAACCATAAACTGCCCTCACAGTCGCCAACCTTGGCCCATGTTTCAACATCACCACCATGCCCTCCATAACTCTATTTGCGCCTCCCCCCACCATGGCCTTCAGCTCCGTCGATCTCATCCCCATGCTTAACGCCTGAATTAAAATGCTGATGCGCTCGTCCTTATCTCCGAGGACTCGTGCGTCAATAAGCGAACATCCATGCAACATGGTCCAATCATGCAACATCATTGGAGCACTCTAAAAGTCCCAAATGGGAGGGTGGAGGGGAGGGCGAGGGACTCAATGGCGATGTCAATATGTTGATCCTTCCGTAGACAAGGTGGAGGATGGCGGAATGGATCAAGTCTTGGAGGAGGAGGCATGTGTGGTCGAAGTCGAGGGAGAAGGAGAAGAGGCGGTGGAGGGAGGCGAGACAGGAGGGGAGAGGGGCAGAGTGGGAGGAGGAGCGGGCGAGGAGGGAGCAGAGGAGGGAGCGGTCGGGTGGTTTATTGGGGAGGTGAACGAGTGATGGGGCAGGTGATGTTACCTATGGAGATGTTGTGCACGCGTGAGAGGTCCAGAAGGGCCACGAATGTGAAGAGCATTACTTAGATTTGTTGGAGCTCGTATAACCACCCTCTCCTCCAGATGAGGAACTACTGCTCTCCTCTGGTTATGTGCCTCTATCAGCCGACGTTGCACCACCAGTGGAGACCCTCCATGTTTGGGTGATGGGTTGGGTTGGGTTGGGTTGGGTTGGGTTGGGTTAGGATACCCCTGTGAATAGTAAATTGTGAGGAGGGTTGGAAGGAAAGCTACACCGATGTACCTCAACCCAACCCAGCAACCAAATATGCATGTACACTATCGGGGGAACCCCGTTGTTAGTTGAGACTTTGCGCCGTTTGGGAAAGAGGGGAGAATTGGGGATTTGGGTAAACTCACTTCACTGTAGTATTTTAGTCCTTCAGAAAAAAGTTGACGGTAGTCACTTGGTTTCGCTAGTAAAAGACTATATTGTGATCAAAACAAGATATTATGTATCACGTCGTTACTTGTATAAGTTGATGGATGACATTGAAATTGGGTGTATATTCTATCGAATATTTATAGGATCGTATATCAAAAAGTTCACTTTTAAGATTGATTTTTCATCTAAATATAAAGATCATATAAAGCGGTGGATGTATGATACGAATTTTACAAGAAAAATGATTGCATACATGTTAAGTGTAAAGTGCCATCTACATAATATTATTGTTGGCATAATAATTCGATAATATAATAGGGATAATTTTTAGCATATAGTATGTATATAATATGATTATTTTCCACTTGTATAAAATTGAAAAAAGGTACAATTCTACTCAATTTAGGTATTTATATGGAAGACATTTATAATTATCCATATAGAATTGCACATTACAAGTAAATTTTCAATATCAAAAGTCACAAGAGAATGCATGTAAAATTGTATTGTGTGGGAATAATGGTATGTTTACTTATGTTGAAAATCTAGAAAATAAATTTTGAACAAATGTATCATATTTTAGATGTATTTACTTTCAATGTTTACTATAAAATTGGTATAAATTTGAGAGAGAAAACTTACATGAACATATTTAGCTTTTATAAGTGCACACTTAAAATAAAAATGTACTAAGCCTTCTCCCACTATAAGTAGGGTCGGCTACATGGATTTTCACTCAAATCCGTGCTGAAAGATTCGACTATTTTTACAATGGCCGTCGACTACCTAACGCAACCCCTGCAAGAGTGGGACTTAAAATATATATACAAAAATATTTAAATTATAAATCTGCTATTATAATATCACTTAAGTGTAAAGGCATCACTTCATTCCAATAGAGAGAAGAAGAAATGGATAATTAGCTTTCCTTAGTATGATTAATCATTACAAAGACGAGAGGATCCCGAGCGGATTTTTGCTTGTTAAGTTTCTTACTCTTCCCTCATGTTTAGTATTTTCTCCTTTTACTTCCCATATGCTTGACCTCCCAACTCATCCCTCCTACTTAGGGTCTGTTTGGTTGCCGGAGGTCTACCTCCCTCCATTCATGGGTTGGAATCCCATCACAGATCAATGTGACATCAAATCACATTCCTTATTTCAACCCTCTCCAATCCACATAACCATCCAAATAGCTACTATTCACAGGGGATTACACCGACCCATCCCATCTCAGTAACCAAACAGACCCTAGAGTCGTCGGTCACTATCTTCACCCCTTCCCCTTTGCTACAATTCATATGTGAATGGGAGAAAAATAAAAAAAGGGTTGACGTTCTTCTCATATCACCTCTGCCCCCATTTCTCTTAATTCTTTTATATGTTAGCAAAGAAAAGACCTTTTTCCTCTTACTTAACCAATAAAATGGTTAAGCGAGTTGGTTTTTTAAATGATTGTGATTAATATCCTAGTAGTTACTCGTTCGAAAAAAAGAAGAGAAAATGGTTAAAAGAAGATGACGTCAATGATAAGGGATTTTAATGTGCTAAGTAGGGGTAAAATTAGTTACATATAGGAAATTATCTTAATATATATATAAATGACAAGTTTCATCATTTTGGTTCAAATATCGATAATTTAGTGAACAATGAAAAAATAATTTACTAATATATATTTTAAAAAATGATTAAGTCGAGTCTCTATTGCTATGGACATGAAAGTTTGTATCAATTGGAGATTTACTCGTTAATAATGAAGTTTTTTCTTTTGTGCCCTCGAGAAATTTTGATTATTATTTTTTAAAGGTCTTTCATTACTTTATGAATGTTAATCAAATCAGAATAACTACGAAGGTTGTGAGAAGAAATATGTTTCGCCCATCACATATGAGTTTAACGCAAATTGAAGTATTAAGTAACGTAAGATGGGAAAGTACATAAGCGAATATATGGGGCATATGTGGAGATAAATATGCTCACGTCTCTGTTTCATCATCTAATATAAAATGTTACAAAGGGTGGGAAAGTAGCATGAATTATAAATATGCAGCAAAAATAAATGAAATAATAGAGAAACTTTAAAAATTGTTTCAAATATGCATCAGGTTCAAACTCATACCATAAATATGCAATTAAGTATCAAATTCAAACCAGTAGTATAAATATGTAGCATGTTTTGAACTCCTACTATTAATATAGCTTGTTCAAACCTCGTGATATAAGTATATAGAATGTTCATACTAAATATGTTGTAAATATTTACCAGGTTAAAATCTCTATTATAAAATCAGGAATTGTGTGTGTATTTATACCACAATTCAAACATGCTATTTAATAAGCAATAGTAATGGTGGTATGTACGAGTATAGAAAAGAAATGCCACCTAAATCATAACATACCATAACTTAGTGTTGTCCATTATCAATGATAACCGATATATGCAACTTATTGGCTCACTCCCAGCTGGACCTATTTACCACAACTCAAAATGTTTGAGACTAAGTAGCTTAATAATAGTCCCCGCTACTTATAGCCCACTATCACACTTGGTGATTACTAGATGCATGACTATGTTTGTTGTGTCACAATATCCCCCACTTATATTCGCAACGTCCTCATTGCGATATGACCCATCACTTATTCCCAGTAATAGTGGCGAATGCATGCTTTTAGGTATCATGTTTCTCGTTTCTCTTTGTAAGGGTAACTCATCTCTTGGGTAGCATTTTCCACTATGCATGACCTGGAATTAACATCTACAGTGCTTGACTAGAAGATTTGGGGCCACTACTTATCTGGAGAAACTTGTCAAATCTTCAGCAATATAAAAGCTTGAAATATACCTTCTGATGAGTACCTATTCATTCACCTTTATTCCTTTATTTTATCTTTAAAATCCTAGTTAAATGCATGTAAATATAGCCAACTTGTATAAATCAACACCTTGACCTTTACATGTAAATAGTGCATAGATGCATGTATTTAAATACAAAATAATCGAATAAAGAAAAGAAAAGAAAAATAAATGAAGTATTGCAAATACTGACTGATTCTAATCTCCGAGACGAAGTCAATATTGACTTGGTCGACAAGGAATAAAGTAGGGGGATATAAAGACAGCTAAGCACAGACAAAAGGGCAATGTCATCTAGAAACCCTAGGTGACATGTATACTGATATAACTGGAAATTTCACTAATTTATACACGCTCTTTTACACTTCAAATAGAAATACTTTCAACATCAGACATGTACATAAAAATACATAGAAAAGGATAAATTTAATTGTACATAAAACAAGGTGCAAGGTGATCGGGACACACATATGAAAAGGCCGCAAACAAAAATTCATAGATCCATATCTTCTCCATATATACTCAAAATGGACCAAACTCACCTCTATTGTACTCCAAATTAAATTATCTATCTAATGAAGGTGATTTCATTAAAATTGAAGTTAAGATACAATATTTGGCTTTTGGGATCCCATTGTATACTTTACCTATATACTTTTATACATTTAATTTGTTCTTTGTATTTTTACTCTTTCCATGTTTATAGATATTTGTAAATATTATTCGTATCAGATTAAAACTATAAACATAAAAGAAACCATTAAACTTCATTAAAATAATTAATATAAAAAAATACATAGGTAAACCATACTTATATTATACACGATCAAATTTATTTAAGTATCAAATAAAGTCAGAAAAATAAAAGATAAATATGTAAATGCATAATTAAATATATTGTAAATATAAAATAACAAACATAAAATAATAAAATAAAAATAAAAAATAAAACACATTGTGTATAGGCCTTTATACCTATAATTGCACTTGTAAGAATTAACACATAATAAATAGGTCGATAAAAATAAATAAAAATATCCTAAAATAGTACATAAATTAAAAGCAACTTTCATGCTTTAAGAAAAACTTAATAAAATCATTTTCTATTTTATTTTTATTTAATTTATATTTTCATCAAAGTTTTATCCTCTAGCGTCTTATGTGGCCTAATTAGGTGCGTGCCTTGGTTGACCCGCCGATCAACAATACCCACACCTCGGCCTAGGCGTGTCAGAGCGTTGACCTCCGTCATCTCCAATTTGTCCCGACCAATCCTTGTATTTTTTTGGCGCAATTCCCTCTACGAATCTGTTTTTCGTTCATTGATCTTTCACGCCCTAGTGATTTCTCGAACGATGGAGCATCAATGCACACACAAACCCTAACCAAAGTCACCTCCCTATTTAGTTTCACCTCCGACCTCCATTTGAAGTTGATCTGTTTTGACCCATCTTCACCCCCTTTTCTCTTCATTTGGAGTGTCCCTAGTGACAGTATGTGTATCTTCTGAGATTTAAGGGAGGAGAGACGAGATCCCAAGCCTCAGTGGACTTTCTTAGGCGAAGCTCTCCTTGGTTTCCTTGCTCGAGAAGCTATTTTACTTGTTTTTTTAATTCCTACTAGTATCAATAGGATATTGTAGCTTTTTATTGTGTTAGATTTCATCTTTAATTTTGTAAAATCACAAAGCGTAGTTCGATGGAGCGCGGAGCTCCAGCATCTGTGCCTCCACTGTTGACCTTGTTCCGACCTCGTTGACCTTCTCATCACCTTGCATGTATCATATTATATCGCCCCGACTCATCACCACCTCAGATCTCGTGTAGATATGAGAGATTCGTGTTCCTCCCCCACCTCTCGTCGGAGCACTTCCTCCCCCTTCATTCCCACCCCCGCCCCCCATTTTGAGCCACTAACGGGTTGGGAAGCTTCACCCTCGACCCAGCCCTCGACCCAGGAGCATTCTAATGCAGGTAGGAACTCCGGAGGGGGTCCTTCTGCTGCCTGATTTCGTCATGGACAGAAGCTCTAGGTCCCTGAGCTTCTTCGAGCTCCAGATCTATCCTCAGTGAGATCTAGATCTATTTGAGACCTCAAGTCGACGCGGAACACTTTCAGGAGCATTTTGATCCACTCAGCGGGCCAGGAGACCCTAAAGATCAGGAGATACGCCAAATCGAAGCTCGCCCAGCCAAGCATTCTTCCATGTTCTTCCAGATGTGCTCCTAACCATCAGATCAAGAGCCAACTCCAGGTGCAGCAGTTGTCGTCCGATCAAGCCTATCCAAGCTGTCAGATTTGCGGGCAGGACCTAATCTTTACCCTTCATCCGTGAAGTGTCATCGGTTGTTCGTTGTGCGCTACATGTATAAGTGGCTCTCCATCCGCCATCCATCAACACTTATTGAGGGGTATATTGCACTATGTCTCCTCTACTTTTTGTATTTTATATTTAGTCCAGAAACTATCATTTGAAGTTATAATATTTTGTAATATTTACTCTTAGGACCCTAAGCTTTCCATAATTGTACTTAAGTTCAATCCATGTCACCTCACGTGCCTGTGTGCGTGAGGGGATTGGGTATTTTGTTGGACACCCCTCGGAGTTTTTGTTATTGTTTAGTTCAAATTTTTTAAATATGAGTGTAATATTTTGTGATAAATTTGTATAATTAGCCATGTTGTTTTGGATATTTGTATTTATACCCCCATCAGTGTGGATAGTGTTTATTTATTCAAAAAATTGCACCTATGCCCCTAGACTTGCTTTAAACGTTAATAAATGCTCTAAACTTTTAAGGAAATTGTATTTAGGTCCATGTACTACAGATTTAATTTTTTCATGTCCTTTAATTTTTAAAAATAGAATTTTACATCTAAAATTTATTGAGAAATTATCTCAAGTGTCCAGAACTATTTTAAATCACATATATTTTTTCGAGGTAATTAAATTTATTTCTTATTTATAAAAATTCAAAACATTGCATTATCTCATGTTTCACATTTTAAAATACATAAAAATCATTAAAATATTTTGATTTTTTTTTAAAAATGTGTGTTTATTTATGTATTGATTTTCTGACCATTTATTTTTGTAAAGTATTATCAAAACCCCATAAAAATCAGAAAACACAGAAAACCTTATAAAAATTCTAAATATTCAAAGAAAAGTCACAAAAATATATTTTTAGTTTTTGAATTTTCTTTAGAATATTTAGTATTCAGTAAATTTGAAATTGAACACAATCTTATTTGATAGATATTTATTAAGTCTATTTCAAGGTTCTCGATTTACTGTTTTATTTATTTTATGTATTTCCTTAATTAAAACTACCTAAAAATTCTCAAAAATTATCCAAAAATTATCAAAAATAGAGGAAAATCCACAAAAACCAAAAAATATTTTAGTTTTGAATTTTTGACTTTATTCCTTATTTTGAAAAATGTAAAAAACTTTTTGTTCTTTTCTTCACATCTTTTTCTATATTTATATAAACACACACATATATATATCTTATATATTAACAGGAGGTTGTTCCGTTTTATGTGATATTTTGGACTTATTGGTGACTTTTTATACTTCAAGATAGAGTTATATAACTTAAAGAGAACCATGACTATGTAATGGGAAGATAGATAGCTTTTGTAAATGATATATTGCATGAATAATTAGGTTTTAGATATGGATAGTCATTAATTTGGTGTTGAGGATCAATAGTTTGATGGTGATTTCCTAGAATGTTTGACATATGACAAAGGAATTTGTGGTTAAATTTAATAAACATAAGTGGTTAAATTTAATAAACATAAGATGTTATAAATTTAGATAATAAGTGACACATTACTGTATGCTTATCTCGTCTAGCAGGACGGGTTGTGACCATGTGATTAGGGATAGCCTAATTATTGCATACATAAACTCAATATATTGTAACGATGTTTTGGATACATATTTTCATGTTGGATTACTTTGGTATTGATGAATAGTAGTTATGATAGTGATTTCGATGAGTGCTTGATATGCAACAAACGTATTTACCACATAACTTTGTGGACGCAGGATGATTATAAGTCCATATTATAAGCACGGAATATTATGGCCATCGTGTTGGCTTATGGAACATGTCACGACATTATTGGCTTAAGTAAACCATGTAAGTTTGTATCTCATGCCTTTTTGGACTTTGTGATAACGAAGAGTTCGAAATGCAATGCCTTGTTGTGTTGTATAATATTATAATATGAACTTAATTATTGGAAATGAATGGTCGTGCCTTTTTAGGCTTTGAGTTAGTTTTAAACAAATTTTGCTTAGATTCCAAATCAAATGGTGAACATGCCTCAAGACTAGTTGAGATAACAAAACAATGCAAATCCTTGATAACAAATCTTTTATATTTTGTATAAATATGTGAAGAATCCTATGACATCAACATGTCAATGCATTAGTTCCTCAAAAGAAGTTTGAGAGCTAGATGATCATGTGGAAGTATATGCTTATAACTAGGGTTGTTAGTTGAAACAAACATGCCCGTATTCAATCAGACCCCCCCACCCCACATAATAATTCAGAAATGTCCGTCCATCTTTAAAATAAGAGAGATATGCATGCATGCATGTGTATACGCAGTGACATGTATATATGTATGTATACATATAAGAGGTTTGGGGTTGATGAAGTTGTGATAGTAATAGGGTATTATACATTGGTAAGAAAAGAAAAACCTTCCCTTTGACTTAAATCATTTCTTTTTTCTAAGTACTTATTGAACTACCTAACTTATTATTGAACTTTACTTTTGAAACTTATTTATTTTACCATTTTCCTTTAGTAAATCACCAACAAATTTCTATCAAACCAAATCGAACTCAAAGTCAATCCTTGAAACTTTCTTATCTAACCAACTCAAGCATAAGTTTATTCTTTACCAGACGATTAAATTAGCATTCCTGCTGTAACACGAAACCCATTGTGGTATTTTGGAGACATAAATAAAAAAAAAAGATGTAATGATCAACGGAAAAGTGACATGTGATTTCACTTGGTGATTCTATTATGTGTGATCATCATATTATAAGTGATCATCATATTATGTGTGATCAATCACTTCTACTTTTAGGGAAAAAAAGATCGATCACTTGATACCATGTGATCGGTTACTTGAGGCTTAGATGAGAGCACTAAGAATGAAAATAATTAGAGGAAATACTATCTTATACAAAATGATTGATCAATCTATAATAAGTAATATATCACCACACTTCAAAAGATCATCACCTGATTGATAGACGATGATTTAGATATTTGAAATGTGTAATATAAGACTTGTGTTGAAGTATTATTATAAATATAATCATACCTTATCCATTTTGAAAACGCATTATCACATCTTTAAAAAAAGGGATTTTTATCCGGCAGACCCTATAATCTTTGTCAATGACCTCTACGACTTTTGAAATATCGATATTCCTCCCTTGACCCCATAAACTTGCTCTGTTTTACCCCACGAACCTTGCCGTTAAATTGACACATGTAGAGTTAACTTCCTTAGGTTAAAAACGAGTTAATCTAACCAATCCGCGATCGGACGGCTAGAATTAATCAAGAGAAGAAAAAAATCCCTCGACTGCACCACCTCTACGGTCTCTCCCCCCTGGACGAGGGTATTGGCCTGGTTGGAGAATGTGGTGCTGCGGCTCGACCTGGGCTGGAGGAGCGGCGGGGCTGCAGGGGTGGGGGTTGGCTTCCAGCGGCGGGGATGCAGTAGGGGTCTGCGGGGCGGGGGGCTTCCAGCGGCAGGGTTGCGGGAGGGGGCTGCGGGGGGGGTGCGGCGAGCAGGAGGTGGGTGCAGGGGGGGGCTCGAGCGGCAGGGTTGCGGGAGGGGGGGTGCGGGAGGCTGCGAGCTGGGGGTGGGTGCAGGGGGCTCAGAGCAGGGGGGTCGAGTGGGAGGGGGGTGCGGGAGGCTGCAAGCTGGGAGTGGGTGCAGGTCGCTCCGAGCAGGGGAGGTCGAGCGGGAGGGGGGTGCGGGGGTACTGGAGGCTGCGAGCTGGGGGTGGGTGCATGTCGTTCCGAGCAGGGGTGTGGGGGTGGGGGGCTCCAAGCAGTGGGTGCGGGTCGCTCCGAGCGAGGGGGGGGGGGGCTCCAAGCAGTGGGTGCGGGTCGCTCCGAGCAGGGGTGCGGGGGGGGGGGGGGGTCGGCTCCGTGCAGTGGGTCGAGTGCTGGAGGAGGGGGGAGCGCCGACGACGATGGAGGTCGACGAAATGGTTGGTGCTAGGTGGTGGGGAAACGAAGGATGGTTAGAGGGAGTGGCAGTTAATGCAAATTCGATAAATAAAATAGGCATAACATTAAAGAATGTAACGGAATCCGATTACTTTTAACGAGTAAATAGATGGGGGTTAACTACATGGTTTATATGGTAAGGATTAGCAAGTTTACAGGGTCGAGGAAGGAATATTGATGTTTCAAAGGTCGTAGAGGTCATTGGCAAAGATTATAGGGTCTGTCGGGTAAAAATCCCTTAAAATAAATACAAATATAAAATGTATAGTAATAAAATGTGAATAATAACCGATAAATGTTTAGGATGATTTTACACGTAAAACATATATACTAAATATATGCATCTTATAATAACAATTATATTAATGGTAATAAATGCAATAATAAAATTTTGTTACATTCAATCATAGATAAATTTACACTATATTTATGTACTAAAACGGATATATGAACACGATTATTCATGAATGTCAAATTGATATTCATATCCGGGTCTACTTTAAAATGAATACAAATACGAAAATCAAAATCTGCATAATACAAATACGATAGCAGATCAGATACAAATATATTTATATTCGTTTTCATCCCTAAGAGAATTACTTCATCCTCCCCATTATGTAAACTGTGGATCACATAACCTTACCGGAGTTGAGGTTCACTCTATTTTGCTTATCCTCGAATACATATGCTAGTTGTTTTTCAGAGATCTATGGATGACCTGCTATATTTTGTGCTTGAGTTCTATGCTTTTTTGGTGGAGACTTATTAGTGGGACGGTTGAATCTTAAATATTTTCTACTCATGATGAGCGAGCACGAAACCAAAGAATTGGGTGATAATGATAATGAAAAATCAAATTAGCATATTGAACAAGAAAGCACGATGACGTGGATAGTAATGAATATCATGGGGATTCCATGGTGACAACTTGAAATAGAGTTGTTAGATACATGGCTTAAGATGTTTACTGAGTTGGACATGTGTTAATGCTTTTATAGAAACCCTGATAAACCATGTAATGGTCAAACAAGGACTCATGACCAATGTTCCTCTTGATTGGAGTGGGACATTGAAGAAACTAGCAGAAAAAAGAGTTTGAAAACATGATTTAAATGAATATATTTCTTGAGAGCATATAAGAGTATGTTTCCACCTTTTTCTCCATATTTTTTTATCTTTTTAAAATGAAATCCTATAGGGATTTACTTAAAATATAAATATAATATGTTCTTCAAATTTCGTGTAAAATAGATATTCCTGACATTTTTTGAAAATATGATTGGTAGATGTCAAGGGGGCTCTATATTCGCACTATTGGGTAAAGTACCAAAGTATTTGACATTAGGCATGTGCAATGCATGATGTACTGATTTTAAAAGATGACGATGTTAACGTCGCTAATCGAAAGAGGCGTGGATATGGAGAAGTAGGGTCAAGGGATGGAGGAGGAAGAACGAGGAGGAAAGGGGAGGCAATGAAGAGTTAGAATAAAAAGGAGCTAAAAAGGTTTTGTATGGTTTGTTAAGATTTCTAAATATTGATAGTATGTTAAATTTAACTCAGCGACGTCAACTTAATAAAAGGGCATACATGAATGACTGAAGATTATAGTGACATGTGTAATTTCCAAAAATCTTGTATTATACATGGAGTATTAAAAAAACTCCAAAATCAGATATTATGTATGGGCTATTGAAAAGTCTAAATGACATATATGTCAACCATCTTGTGATTTTCAATTAGACAATCATCCTCTTACATTGTTGTAACTTGTAACCAAATAAGAAAATCATCTTAGGGATTTTATTTTTACAGTAAAATCCCTAAAAACTTTATTTGTCAATCACCGTCTCGACCTTGTAAAATCGTAGCTATCACCTCAACCCTGCAAACTTACTCTGTTTAACACCACAAACCATGCTGTCAATTTGGTTTTTCATGAGTTAATCAACCTTGGGTTAATCTCGAGTTAATCAAATCATAAGAAATCCAATAATGGTATTTTGCTCCATCTCTCTCCTTGTCCTCTCTCTCTTCTTCTTCCTCTTCCTACCCCTTCCAGGCAACCAAACACGTCATTGTCAGCTGCAACTCCTCCGCTTCGTGGTCAGAGGTCGATATGGCGTGGATTTGGAGGGGGAGGACGAGTAGAGGCCAATCTGTCATGGATTTGTATCTACCCTCCATGGGTGGATTTGGAGTTGTCGATCACTCTTTCTCGGGGAGGAGGTGGCCGCGGTGCGTAAGGAGGATGGTTGGAACTTGGAAGGAGGAGGAGAAGCGAAAGGGGGTGATTGGAAGGTGGAGGCGGCGGAAGTTAGTAAGAAGGGGAAAAGAGGAGGTAACAGAGAAGAAAGAGGAAGAACAACCACTTGTCATGTCTTCCTCGCATGTCGCATCCCCTTGATGACCTCTGCCTCTCCTTCTGCTCCTACTTTGGCCTCAACCACCAAGGGTGTGCATGGGGGGTTACCCGACTCGTTCAACCATGACCCGCCCCTTGTTGTATTAAAATTGTATATTGGTTTTAATTGGAAAACTTATTAATTACAATTGGCATTCAATTTGGTTTCAATTGGGAAATCAAATGGTTTGGAGGGAAAGTTGGGAATTCCCAAATTTGAAACATGTTGAGTTTGAGTGGAAGTTTAGTACCATACCTTGGAGATCTAAACTTTTGGTGGACTTATATATGAGTCCACACACCAAGCTCTTGTAGCAATAGTAGAGAGGAGGAATGGAGGACCACACACGCGCGCGCTCTGCTCCGCTCCGTCTCCGTCTCCGTCTCCGGCTCGGGAGAGTCATCTCGGATCTCGATACTTTTGCTGCGGTTTTCATTTGGTAAGTCGATTAAATTAATCACACGATTAATTTGGTAAGTCGACTTAAATGGGAATTCAACTCGCCATTATGGGCGCGATTTTGGGATCCGAAAGGCTGCGATTTCGGGACGCGTTTTCGGAAACCAAATGTCACCGCGCTAGGGCACGCGAGCCTCTCTTTATATATCCCTCACCCGACGCCGTTTTTACTCACTCACAAGAAAAACCTCTCGCGCCGTCTCTCTCTCTGGTTCTTCCTCTCACGGACGAACGTCTTCCTCTTCTTCTCTCGGCTGCAATTCTATGAGGTACAATCGAGGACGATCCCGTTGGTGTGCGCCGACGACGATCGTGAGCCGTCATATCCTGGGAGCGGATCGCCAGTACCCTACGCACCGGTATTGTGGGGGTGATATCTTCTCTAAGGGCAGTCCATTTCATGGACGCTTCGGTGACTTCTAATCTAATCTTTATCTCATTTTGGTTGCCGCAATATGTTTATTGCTTTACCCTTTCTAGATCAGCCCTTATTTATGTTTCTGTTCTTTTAATCGGTTCTTGATTGCATTTTATAATCGGATAATGATTGGGAAACATGCGATTAATATAATCTTATTCGGTGTTGTTTCTTTGTTAATTCATTTGGATCCGATGATTTACTGTTTAATATATGCATCGGTAATCTTTTTAACAACACCCCTAGCCTGTCATTACCGCATCAACGGATTGACCCGGCCCATTCCAACAAGTACATGTATTAACGAGTACCCAAGTTATTTGAAAGGGTAACGGGTATCCACAGATACCCACGGATCACTACCACAAAAATCAGCACTCATAAAATCAACATCAAGTATGTGCAAGCTGTATATATTCCTGAAATTTATATTAACTGGAATTCCACCCGGGTAATAAAATTAACTGAGAACAACTGGAATGTATACATGAATGCTACTAAAATGTACTCTGGATTTTTTTTTCAAGAAAACAAGTGCTCTCGATATTTCAATCAGAGCTTATCTTCAGTCCCCTACTGGTTACTTCAATCCCAAATGCAACAACTTCAAATTGTAGCATGAGATCCCTATACTAAAGTGAAATTGAGAATGAGATTTTGTGATTTTAATATAATATTGCAGTCCCGCAGAATGCCGAGCTGCAACAATTAATAGCAGGGTGCAACGAATCCATGCCGAGCTGCAACAATTAACAACAAGGTGCAGCAAATCCAAATCCATTTCCACAATATTAAGAAATCCAATCTTCGTCCAAATCAACCTTCTAAAAGTCATCTACGTATATAAGTAAAATTATCTTGTCATCCATAAAATTTATGACTAATATAAGTAAAATGATCATGTTATCATCGCTCTTACCAACCGTCCTCCCTCGCACTGACCTCACCGACCCGCCAAGCTCAAGAACATCCGTCACACATGCCCCCCCCTCCAAGAGGGAACCAATCATCTACTGTAAAGGGCATTTACAGCAGGGGTTGTAATGCACGAGGAACGTCAGATGAGTATCCGACGACCCTCTTAAAAGGACAGGAATAGTGGGCTCGCATCTCGAGACGGAGAATAATTGATCAGATAGCTGTCCTTACAGCAGAGTCTGCTGCAACATGGACAACAACAGACAATCCTCTCCCTCTTCATCTTATCCACCTATCTCTCATACGAACCCACCATTTCCGGGGACTTCCCGCCGGAGCTCCAAGCTCTTACCCCATCACTACACATGGCCTTTCCATGCCCCCTTTCTCTGTGTACCTTTCCCCATCACCGAGATATGTTCGAACACACCCTTCTTTCACGTGCAGGTACCCCTTCCATTAGTGGACCAGAACACTGTCGCTTAGCAAAGAAACCACCGATACATCTCGGAACTCAAAGCAGCAAGAGAGATCGACATCGATGGAGCTCCATTGGAGATCATGTTGTATGCGACGGAAGCTGCGGGGATGGAGCGATTATAATCCATGCACCTCTGCTGCTGCTCTGAATGTTTATTTCTTTGATACCCAGATGGAGAAACGGTGGGTAATGGTTCCAATGGAGTTCCATCGTCATCCTCGGTCCGACCCACTAGGCCACCGTGATCCTAGTAGCTCCGTCGTCGCTGTCTCCCACCTCGATACCATCCACGAGAAGATCGCCAACCTCGAGAAGTTGCTCCCCTCCTCCGATGACGTCGTCCGCCTCTTCGGTCGCATGCCAACCATCCTCACTTTCTCCGCCGAGAAGGTCCGGAGGAACATGACATTCCTCTTCGGCACGATGAAACTTCAGGCAGGGATTGTGCTTAAGTATCCAGTTCTCGTACGTGCCAACCTCGAATAACGTCGTGAAGCCGAGGTTCTTCTTCTTCTTGAGGAGAATCGAGAACATGGGACTCAATGTCGTCGTAAAGAGGGTATCTCTAATCACAACGCTCAAGATGACTGAGGACCGGTTCCTCAAGGTGTTCGTGCAGTCCCAGGAGGAGGCATTGCATAGGAGGTGATGGAGTTCTCGTAAGGCAAAGTGGATCGTCTCAACAGTTCACATGAATTCATCCTTTTTGTGGGTCTGTACTGGACGAATTTGTGTGAACCGTCCGATCATGATCAAGCGGCTCACAGGTCTACTGCAGTGTCTGCTCACTACAATAATAAAGATCTATAATGACGATTTTTTTGTTAAGAACGCAACGAATAAAACGTCACTAAATACTCTCATGATGATTTCATAATTCGTCATAAGAATTGTTGCTATATAAGCCGTTGTTAAATTTTTAGCAACGATTACTAATCGTTGAGAAATTTCAAATAGCAACGAATAATAATCGTCACTAAATTTAATTTTACGAAGAATAAAACCGTCATCATTAGAATATGCCAACACTATTTTTCTGTCACTATATAGAGCTTATTATTTGACTCTCTATGTATATCAACGCTTTTTCGTCGCTATTTGTATCAGTACCAATAAATAATTCGTCATAAAAGTCGAAGATAGATCTAACGATGATTTATTTGTTTATATATAAATTAATATAATCATTTCGTTTGTTGAATATAGTTTCATAAATTTACTACCGGTATACATAGAGCAGCAAATTATTTCACTTTGATATCACCCATAAATATCTAAAGAAAAATCACTAATTGTGAAATTACTTAAAGATAACAGTCAGTCAAATGCTAACTAAACATTATTTTGAAATAATAGTCAAATGCTAACTACATTATTTTGGAAGAATGAAAATAAAAATATATAACAGTTTCAGAGAGTAATGAGATGTTATCAATATCTAGCATTGAATTCTAATATATCTCGAAACAATCCAAATGCTCGTTTGCCGAAGTAACTTGTAGAAGGTCCATTCGATAAATCTGGTACCTATAACATCGATATAAAGATAATTAGCATAAATCATGAGTTTTTTCAAAAGCAAAATTCAAGAGTACTAATATAAGGATATGATTGCACTAAAAATTAACTTTATATGACAACTTAAAGCAAATAAGCATCTTTATCGTAGAAAAATCTCACTTCACAATTAGGTGCCAAACTAGAACCATCTCCCATGATGTAGAAAACAACTCAACTCGTCCTACAAAATTTCAAACAGAACAGATAAACTATAAATTGTAGAACTGTAATGCAACTGAGATTTAAGGCCTTTAAATCTGCAAAGTATAAAGCTACCTGTAAAACTCCTCCAAGACCCATAAAAATTCAATCCTGCGTGTTCTTACCTACTCCTAATTCCCATGATGGTGATAGAAGAGCTTACCGACACATATCCCTCCCTTCGGATAGTTCATCCCATGTTACACCATATAACAGAAAAAACTTATGCATGGGTTAGATGTAGGTGCACTCTAAGCAGGGATTATTTCTCTCTGACGCAACAACAATATCGATATTCCATATAACATGTAGTAGTATGTGAATACTATGTCTTATGATAAACTCTAACAAAATATGGGATTATGTGGATACTATGACATAGTAGGAAGTCTTGTTGCCTAGAAAAAGTTCAAACTTGGCAAAGTTCAAACTTAGTAAGCCAAATGGCAGAGACTCATGTGTAGAAAGTGTCTACAAAACTCTAACAAAAAAGAACATACATGACTGATATGACTGATAGAGGAGCATCGATAATGTACAAAGTTCAAACTTAGTAAGCCAAATGGCAGAAACTTTCAACTAAAACTCAAATGTACACGTGCACGAGTAATAAATATGGCTGATAGAGGATCATCAATAATGAATGATCTTTCTATAGAGTAGTAGAACATATAGCAGAGAAGTAAATACACAACAAAACACAGAAAATAGAAGCTGTAATGGAGGAGGCAAGTCTTCATATCAGAATATTTACCTGAGGGTAAGAAGGTTTCAGACGAAATTAAATTGTCACAAGATCCAAAATTAAAAAGATACACAAGGTTGCAGAAAGCGGTAGTCGGTACTTGGTCGGCGGGGTCACTGACTAAGTATTAATCGACAACCGGGCGACTAGTCGAATTTAGTCAGCCGTTAGTCGGTTTTGATTTTTTTAATTGTTTTAAATATATAAATCATTTTTATACATAGATTTGTACATTTTCTATACTTTCATAATGAAATAAAAAAGTAATTGACTTTAAATATAATATTATTGCGTATTAGAATAATTTTGCTTATGTATTAGCATAGATTTGTATATTTTCTATACTTGCATAATGAAACAAAAGAAGTAATTGACATTAAATATAACATTAAGCATATTAGAATAGGTTTGTTGTTAAAAAAAGCAAAAAAAGGAAAAAAATTATAAAAGTGATGTAAAAATCGGTCGATTAGTCGGTCGACTAGGCCGACTAGTCGGACTGACCGACTAATGGCCGACTAGGCCTAGTCGAGTCGGCTACCCCCCCCTGACTCGACTAGTCGGCTGATTTTTGCAAGCTTGAAGATATAGTAGAGTTTATAAGGGCTCTCGTTAGGATAGGAGAACGCTTCCAATAATTTCTTCATTCCCTAGAGTAGTAGAACACATAGCAGAGAAGTAAATACACAACAAAACATACAGAAAAATATAAGCTGTAATGGAGGAGGAAAGTCTTCATGTCAGAATATTTACCTGAGGGTAAGAAGGTTTCAGACGAAATTAAATGGTCACAAGATCCAGAATTAAAAAAGATAAAGTAGAGTTTATAAGGGCTCTCGTTAGGAGAATGCTTCCAATAATTTCTTCATTCCCCAGATGACCATAGTTATATAAAATTATCAGAGTTAATAAATGACCATATTCGTAATATAGACTTGTCATGCTCATATGGAATTGTCAAACATTGTTATCCTTTAACAGTCACAATCAATAACCCTTTCCACTAAGCTGCATATCTAAATTATTTAATAGTGTCCTAAAAAATAAAAAAAACATAGATGACGCGAGGACTCAAAAAGAAAGACTCAGACTAGTTAGAACATGAATGTATTAATATTCAAAGCAACATGGAATTGAGAAAGCAATAAAAGAGTTCCTTCTTTTTTGATTTTTTATCAGGATATAGAAGAAGTGCCTGCTAATGAATATTGAAATAACTTGGATCTGTGAGGGTGAAAATGCATTAGATTTCTCAAAATTGCAGCATCTAATTATAAATGGGAGAGATCACGTTCATGTTGTTGATATTGGTTGGTATATTGTCACTGATGAGGTGGATATATCTAGATTGGTTGTCAACTTTTGTGAAACTCTTGAGACTTTAAGTTTGATACATTTACTTCTTGAGACTTCCACTCCCTAAACCTTTCAATCAGCACTTTCAAAGAAGAAACATTTTCCTCCATTTTTTTCTATTTTCATGTAAAAATAATTAACCAAAATTATTGTGTACTATGCTCGTCTGCACTCCAGTTTTTTAAAAATATCTAGTATTTAAGAACTGTATGTTGCTATTGACAAAAATGGATTTTATTGAAACAAAATATTACCATCATTCTAAGAAGAAGCTTTGTTTGAGAACTATCTATTTTAACAATTGCTATATGTCTGTTATGTTTATGTATGTGATGATGAAATTAGGCAACTTTTTCTGTCATTTGCATCTGTAATCATAGAATGGTGAAATCCACAAAATGTAAAAAACGATTCTTACCTTATTGATAAAAAATTTTCAATAAAAAATGAACCAATGTCAAGATCACTAGAGTTAGACACTCTTGAACGAGTGCTCCATTAAAAACTCCTCCGTAGTCATAGCCCCCACTTCTCCTCGATTCTCCCAAAAACTTGTTTTTCCATTTTCTTCTTTCTAATAACTAGAACTCGAATTTGACTTCGGTCATATCCCTGCTTCTAATTGGCATATACTGTAGGTTTTATTTCATTTAGAGGTGTTGATTGTTTCCGTGCTTGGTTGGGAACCTAGTCCATATAATCATCTCCCAACTCATCGCAAATTAATATCTTGCTTGATATATGAACATTTGAAAAAGTAGAGACAAGAAAGAATTACCTACTCAGATTACTACTTACCTTAACCTACAAACCCCAACCTGAGCTGCTTTTGTTTATTCATCTCATTTTCTTTCACACTATGCTCTTCGTTGGCAATAAAGTTCTCAACATATTCAAGAGACCAGTTGCTGTTTAAAAAAGACGGATTGATGTACTGCTGGTTATTTGTTATAAAGTTCTCAACATATTCTTGAAATAAATTCTAACATGTGCACACAAAAGAAATTTTGAACAGGTATTTTATATATATACTCCCATAAACTTATAATAATACATACACAAATAGATACAAACATACATACATAAAGATTGCACATAACCTTCTGTGCCATGACGGTAGATGTGCATCGAAGGAACATCCTAAACATGTCAATGGTTAATCAATAAACATAACCATTCATTCCAGCATATCTAACATCGTGACAAAAGTATCTATATGTTAATGTGCATAATTACAATGACTACAATAACATATATTACTTAAACAAATTTTAATTTTGTTAGATACACGATAAGTAGTATTCATTGCAGAAGAAAGAAATATAATATTACTGTCAAGAACATCAAACAAACCATGATGTAATAACATGGTTAGATAGAGCATGGGGTCGTCATAAAGGAAAAGGATTGAAACAAGGTCAGATCATATAATGTTAGTTCTTCTAATTAAAACAAGCACGGCATGTGTATATATAAATAGAGATACAACAAGCTTAAACGACACGCAATTAAATGCAATCACATATCACAATCAGATCTTTGTCTTCATATAGTTAGCGAAAAAATAAACAGAATTCCAATCTTCAAAAAATATTTTTATCTAATCATTTTAAAAACAAATTACAATAAATTGATAAATGTTCATACCTTCAAATGTTTCCAATTATCTAGTGGGTCCACTCTGAAATATATACATCATGTGCATCCGTATCTTCGATATCTAGCAAACTATAGTTGAACTACTTTCTCAACTGTAGCTTCAACGGATTCATAGTTTAACAATTGATATAAGCCCGTTTAGATGGATAAGCTTCGAAGTATCAATAAGCCAACTCAAGTTTTGTAGCAGTCCCATTGGCAATCAGCTCCAGACTCATTCCAGAATGGTATACCCCCAACAATAAGAAACAATAATAGAAGTCCAAAAGTAAAAAGTAAAAACCCTTGCAAGGATTCATGACTACTTCTACGCACGCATACAAAAAAATCCAAGGAATCACTTTATATATGAGCCAAAGCTATAAATTAGCACAAACTTCATATTTCCAATTAGTGTTTACACAACCAACCTAAACCTCCATAATTTTTTTAAATAGATAAAGCATAAGGGAAAATGGATTATATGTTGTACACACAACAATATGAAGCGTGCATTCTCTGTAGAGAATGTCAAGGTTACATGCAAACAAGAGAATGGTGAGATTCTCCCTAGCAAGCATGATGTTGTGGTGGTTATTACGCTAGTTACTTGGACAGATTCCACTTTTTTCATGCTTTCCATCCAAAAATAAAGTTGATCCCATTGCTTGGTTCTATTGCATCATCATACTTTATTTAGTGTTAGGATTTGCATCAAATATGAAACTACTTTTTATATATAATGGTCATGTCAAGTTCCATAATGAAAATTGTAGCTGATATAATAATCAAATCGCATGGAATTTCACCGCAGCAATAGCCTTTTTTGTCACACTATATAAGAATACGAGTTTCTTTTGTCACAATACCTTGGTTTAGTGTCACAGTAGTAGGCTTAACAACAAGCTTCACTTCAGCCAAACTTCCATATTACAAAAATCAGAGGAAAAGGTCAAAGCTCACCATATGCATTCAACTTTTGCCTAACGGTGCTATGCATTTTGATATTTTTGATTGTTGGGTTTCCCCTAGATTCAATGAATGTACACAATCAATTAATAGCAACCTATTTTCTGAAGTTAGAACATAAGTCCTGCATTATTGATAACATCCAATTTCCTACATTTGTAGTCTACAATTAATTAATACCAATTATAGTGAAATTTGATTCATGTAGGGGAGCTTATATGCAAACGATGTTTTATTTGTCATCCTTTGGTTTTCATAATAATATAGAGTATTGAGAGAAAGGAAGCTTACATGGCACAGGGAGTTCCATTAGGAAAATCAATGGAAAAAATGCAGTAGTGTTGCTGGTAGCAATAATTTTAGCAGGAGCATGTAATAACGGTAAGACGCGTTGGATCTCGTGAAGATGCACTTTGATACATATCACAAGATTTTGACATAAATATACATGGTGTTGATTCATTGCACTGAGATCTCGCAAATTAGATTTGGAACATGGAAAGGACGATGGAAATATCAAAAAGCTTGCAGTCTATATGTTAGATGCTTGTCAGGTTAAACCCCACCCTCATCCTTCCGAATAATATATATTTGTTAGAAAAAAGATGTTGTACTTCGGCCGCCATGAAGATTCTTCAATTTAGGTTGTGGCTCCTTAAAAAATAGATAATAATATAGGGAGTCTTCTAAATTGAAATATTGTTGTTACACGTACAATTCAAAAGCAACGACATATTTGCTAGGAAATTAACGAACAAAATATTATGCTTTCTGCTACCATTATAGATTTTATATGAAAATAAAAACTTAATTAGAGTATTTATATTAACATCTCTATGAACATTGTTGTTTACACTACTAAAAAGATGTTTTTTTGCTATTTAGGTATTCTCTAACTACTAAAAAAACAAGTTTGGGGATTTCCTATACGCAAACAACATGTTTAGGGATTTTCTATACACAAACAACATGAGGAACATAAATTTGATCGGAAAATAAGAATTTTGGACCCTGAAACAACATGAGAAACATGAGAACTTCGGATCACAAACGAGAACGAAACTCGCACCTGTGGATAGTAAAAGTTGGAAAATGATCAATTCCAAAAATGAAGCCGAAAAGGAGATGGCCCATTCTCCGCTTGATCACCTTTCAAACCCTAAATCGTCATTGGCATTGCAAAGTGGCAGAGGAGGAAGATGACCCCTTGAGAAGTGACGGGGAATGTTTGAAATGACGAATATTGTAAAACCTCGTAACCCCGAACAAGGACTAAATTGCAAAAATTTCTGATATCTGGGTTTTAATTGTAAAATCTGTACTTATCCAGAGTTCAAAAAATTCAAATTAGGAGTCCATCGTGTAGTGCTTGTCGAGATCTTTCCAACGAGTCCAAGAACGTCCAAATCCGATATCAGACGAGGAAGTTATGACCATTTTACGGCTGTAGGTCAGAAACCGGACCCAGATCCGAACCCGGATCCGTTTAACCAGATCCAGGTATAAAAGGGGGCTTGGCTAGGGTTAGGTTGACCAAACCCCATTCTCCACTCCTCCAGCCGCCGGAGCTCCGCCCCAGAGCTCGCCGGAGCGCCGCCGAGGTCGCCGGAGCACCCGATCGCAAAAGCAAAGGTGCCCACGCGACGATCTTTCCACGGGGGACTCGTTCCTCACATCCGCAAAGTACGGTTCCTACCTCTTGCTGCCCGATTCACGCTACTTTTGTATTCATTTGTTCTTCCTCTTTGGGTCTCATTGTGAAGTTGGGTTTGAGTCGCATATTGTCGTATCCACCTCGTCAATTTCGATTTGATCATTTCCACCCCTATTCTATCTACATTTCTGGTGATCGTGCATGTCTTGTGTTGCCCTGGTTAGGGTTTAAGAGAGGTTCTGTGATGTTAAATTTATGCAAATTTAGGAGCATGTGGGTGGAAATGAGCAACTGCATCAACCACGAGCTCCTGATGACTCCTCTCTCTACCAATCTTTCTCTTTCTATTTCAAGGTTTTGATTCTCGTCTACCTTGGTTTTCGATCATGGAGTAATATTGATGCATTGGTAGTAACAGATCTTTATTCTTGGTGAAGAATAACTTGGCTATGTACATTTTATATTGCTTGTGGAAGTTCATAAAAGTGTGATCTGATTTCTATTTCAAGAGCCGTAATTTACCTTGTTGTGTCTTTTTTTTTTCCTTAGAGAATGGGAATGCAGAACTGTAAGCACTATAGCAAGTGGAGTTTGGGTTTAAGTAAATATATAGTAGAGCTATTGACCTTATAGAAATTCAGTTCCATTCAAAGACAGTTCGATATAAAGCCTTGAGGTGTGGCTAGAATAAGTTAGGATTGACTTCCCATTTTATCTTTTTATTTGAGTTGGGTTTTTTTTTCTCTAATCGAATTGGGGGTACTTATGCAGTGAAGAGGACTTTTTTTGTATTACAACCCACCTTGAGTCTGATTTGCATGAATAGCCTTATTGCGATTGAATGCATTTGTGGTCCAAATTCCTCTTAATTCGGATGTGCTCTATTGGGAGTTGAAGTTCAAGCTGAAATTGAGATCACTCTCGTGTTTTTGTGCTAGTTTGTTGATGGGAAAAAAATGTTTCTCTGCTAAATATATGCTAAGAGTCCGTTGTGGTGGATCCTGCCATGGGAGATTTAACTGTTGGACTGGTTTTAGTTGGTAAAAAAAACTAGAGCCCTTCCATAGTTCTCTTTATTAGGGATAGGATTAGCTGGGTAGATCATGTTTAGATTTACGATAGTTCAACAATTTTACAACTCTTAAACCACACTCCTTAGATTGAAAGTTGGGAATGTATTAATGTCAAAGTTCATAAATGTGGTACATGGATTCATTCGGCAGATCGCTGCATGTTTTGTTATGCATGGGAAGATGCGGTTTTGAGTGGTTTTTACTTTTAAACTATCTTGGCGGGTTAAGGGCACTGAGATACTTTGTAGAAGTTATCTTTAACTTAGTGACTCGATTTATATGCTCACGGTATGAGATTAGTGAATAGTCATGGGTATACGGCTATTTGACTCAAGGGGGCATAGTTCAAAGGTGATCTCATATGAATCTTTTCGAGTATTATGCTTATTAATAAAGAGAAGTAATCCTCCAAGGAGAAGCATGCCTCCTTGGAAACTCGGATAGAGTCTTGGACAATCGTAAATAACCCGGTCGTGAGTTTAGTGCTGCTTTAGCTCACCGTGTGTTGTATGTACTACTTAGTGATTCTTTTGGCGTCTTAGTGATTTTTCCGCCATGGCGTCGAGTGGCTTGCGCCTTGTGCTTTGTGTTGCGCTGTGTTCTGTGTGATCTCCGCCTGGCGATGAGGCCTACGGGCTCTATGTGACTCCTCTTGAGAATGTATGTTACTAACAGAGGGTGTGAGTGGTGATCGTAAGCAGCATTAAACTACAGCTTTCCTTACCGATGTGACTTCTAGGTACTTATAGGTGTTGACCCCACGTATAAGTACCCGGATGCACCTTTGTAAGGAAAGACACCGAGTTAATTAAATAAAAAGCCGTAAACTATGTGATCAGTAGCGATAAATACATGATAAATATATTAAATAAGACTGTATCGTTCATTCGAGAACTCTATTGATGGAATGTGGACTTAGATTAGTTTTCTAGCATGGTCTTACTCTCTTATAAATTAGTATTAGTGTATAATACATATTCATACGTGGTTTGGAACTATAAGTCAAGTTGTTACAAGTCTTTTTGCGTGGGATGGTTGTTCTTTGTGAAGTGTCTTTTCTTAGTGGATGATGGAAATAAGGAAGTTGTTTATACTTTGTGAGTTTTCACTACTACTTCTTGTACACTTCTATTTATCTTTCTAGTTGTTGTTTTATATCCGTATTGGGCGCTTTGCTCATAAACCTATTGCGTGAATTCGGCAGGTTCACAGGAGCAGCAACCGCAACAGTAAGCGGCTGTAGTTGAGTTGTTGCAGCGCTCTTTTTTGGTAAAATGTGGCCCTTCTCTTTGAGTTTTTGTACATGTAGTTATTCTTGAGAGACAATATGATGTATCCATCCATGTTGCTACATTTCTACGACATTGTATAATCTTTTTGCGGACATGATGTATAAATGCAATGAAAATGGAATGAAAAAAATGCATTTCTTCCTTCTCTACTATTCTCCTGCATGGTTGTTACAACTTGGTATTTCGAATGTAGAATTGTATGTTGTGAAAGTATATTGCTGAGTATCTGGATTCCTGGGGGCGTCACAAATATGCTAGAAAAGGAGTTTTATATACCTCACCGATGGTGACGATGGAGATGAGGGCAGGAAGGAAAACCGATGTAGAGGATCATTGCTGGAGATGGATCGCTGGTAAAGATGGAGCAGAGGGGATAGAAGCCACCATCGAGAATTGTTGGGGAGATTGAAGAGGGGAGGGGAAACAAGGAAAGTGCGTTAGGGATTCAGGCAACATGGAGAGCGGGGAGGGCAACGTGGAAACGGGGGAGTTAGTTTGAGTAATTTAATTGGTGGCAGAATAACAACAAATGGATGCGATGATATTCGTTGTTATCTTGTTTATTTTAGTGACTTAATAAAGCTCGCTACAATTCACAGTAATCGTCGCTGTCTTAAAAAGAATAACGACGGTTACAGATAATCGTCATCATATAAAAGTTTACCGACGATTATTGTTAATTGTCGGTATTTAATCGTCGCCTTAGGTGCTTTGTGTTGTAGTGGTTGCAGCAGACGATCTACTTCCCTCGAAAGGAGGACGACGGAGGAGGGTACAATTTATAAATCAAATATACAAAAAGAGAAAATATATCTTATTTGTCCACTTCTGTTTAACATTAAACAGATGAAGTTAACTACTCGAGTTCGTGGTATAAGAGGTGACAAGTTTGAAGGATTGATGTGATAACTACGATGTTTACATAGTTAAAAAGGCGTTCACGGTATAAAAATTCCATCGTCTTTTGTGTTGTAGCAACAAAATTTCTTAAATATATCATTAGATGTTATATGAAATGATGCTATTTGTATTTGTTAAACTATTATATTCTTATTTGATCTGCAACTAAATTTTAAAATAATTTTCTTAATCAAAATCGAGCACTTGAGAGAAGCGAACAATGTCCGATAATGGACTTAATGTAATAAAATTTAATTATCAAATAGTAATAATAAGTAAGCAATCATAAGGATAATCAACCATAATACACAAGATTAAATCCTTATTCAGGATCGGACCCTACCCAAGTCTCCCGTATTCTTATTAGTTGGGAGCCACATGACTAACATAGGCTGTATCTCGCATATCTTTTTGATTTTTCTATAAGAATATATCATGATTATGTATTTTTTTCTTTCTCTAGATTTCATCATTAGAATTTTTTCCCTGCAAACCTGAAAGACCCTAGAATTATTGCTTCTCCATTGCGTCCGGTATCATTTCCCCCATCGACTCCGATCAAAAGATTTCACTGCAAGTCTTTTATTTCCTCTAGATCCTTACACATGGGAAACTTGTTAAATATTTTTTTTCTGCAAGTTAGAATACAAATGTCGTAACTCCGTTACCTATGCAATTCCAATGCACCTATAGATTGTGAACGCGTAACTAGATCGTCTGCAGTACTGCAGACTCTGCAGTGACGGCTCGAGCCACTCGGTCTTGATCGAGCGATTCACACGAATTCGCATAATAGGGGTCCACAAAAAGTACGAATTCGTGTGAACCGCTCGATCATGATCGAGTGGCTCGCGCGGTTACTGCGGAGACTGCAATACCGCAGAGGATCCTCTCGCTGTGAATACTAGCCTCGGTCCTATTACTAGTTGCGAGACCTATCCTCCCCTTTTTCCGCTTTGCATGGCTTTTGGCTATGGGATTATCTACATCCTGCCAGGTACAACCCTCTGACTACCTTCACTCATGGGAAAGTCAAACGAGAGACTGCGATTAGACACTAAGTAATGCCCTATAGGGATCTCTGACTCTAGGGATGAAAACGGATCGCATACAGATCAGATATGTCATTTCTAATTTTCCATATTCATATTCACTTCATCTCTATTGAATACGAATACACATACAGATATGATTCGGACATATAGATATGATTCGGATACGCATTAAGAAATCATATGCCTAAAATTACAGATATGAATTTGAATAGGACATTTATCGAATTTGAATACAGATCGAATAAAGAGGGACCCAAATATAGATTGAATAAAGACCCGATCCAAATTGAATTGAACAAAGAGTGAATCCAAATATGGATCCAATAAACATGGAATCCGATACGGATCGAATAAAGACCACATACAAATATGAATTGATTTTTTTTATCAAAGTTCATAATAATTTTAAAAAATGTCAATGAAATATATATAAGTTGCATCGTGACAAAAAGAAGAGTCGAGTTGACATGCATTCTTGACCGGAAGCAAGAAAAATATATGATTTCGTAACTTTTGTTCGTGCCCATTCCCAAACAAACGAGAATTTATTAATATCATTAATATATCTTATTATATAATATATAATACTAATATAATAACAAGGAGCTGTGGCTTATATTACATTAATTATTATATTCAGAACGGGAAAACCAATCAACCACCACTTACCATGTCAACTTCATCATAGCCCTCGATCGAGCAGCCATTCAGATCCGAATATTCAAGATATTACCATATCTATATACATATCTAGAAAATTTTTACAACCCATATCCGTATTCAATTAATATTCAGATACAGATATCAGTATCCGGTAATTTTTTGAATACAATAAGCGAATATTCAGATATATCCGTATATGTTTTCGTTATGTTTTCGTCCCAATCTGATTCTCCACTACATGAACTCCTAACTCTCCACTGCATGAACTCCTAGATAGAGACATGAAAGTGTATTTCCTACCAAGTAGTCAAACATAAAAAAAATATTTTTCCAGGGAAGGTCTTGATAGTTGCCACGATATGTTGTTCTATCAGAAAATCTCATTGCTATGTTGCCTTGAATAACGTCTCTATCCTTGTCTGATTTGCACTTATTTCCTCGATCTTCCTAATCGGAGATCGATCATTGGAATTTTCTACAAGGATGTTTTTTTTCGTTGTCTTGTTTTTAACGAGGCACGACTTAGAATAAATTTTTGGGTTTTTATCAGTTGTACCCTTCTGAGATCTTGCAATTTCAGTTATGCCCCTATCTTTTTGGAAATATCAGTTGTGCCCCCGAACTTCTTACCGTTCTATCACTTGTGCCCCTCGGTTAATTGCCGTTCATTCCCAATGTAAATGAACGTTAACTTTGGGACATAATGGGAATGAAACTACAAGTAAAAGCTAAAAGGTCATTTTCTCATCTTTCTTCTTCCCCATCCTCTTCCTCCTCTCACATCTCCTTCCTCTTCCTCCCTTCTCTTCCTCCTCCACAACTCCTGCCTCCTCCACCTTGAGCTCTCCTGCAGCCTCCACCTAACCCCCTGCTCTGCCCACACGCCTCCCCGCCTCCGTCCCCGTCGTCCTCCTCCGCCACCCGCACCTCCCTCCCCCTCCTCCCCACCTCCCACCTCCGCCCCCTCCCCCCTCCGCCCAGCCACCTCCGCCGGCCTCCTCCCACTCCCCCACAACTTCCGCCTCTGCGCCTGCTCCCACGCCTCCCCCTCCCCTTGCCCCCGCGCCTCCCCTCCCCCCTGCTCCCGCCTCCCCCTCCCCCTGCCCTCGTGCCCCCCCTTCCCCCATGCTCCCGTACCCCACTGCTCCACCTTCGTCTCCACCGACCTCCCCAACCTCAAGCGCTCCCTTCCCCTCACCCTCCGCCTCTTCCACCCCTTGGTCGGTCGCTTCATGCTGGACGCCGCTATGGATCACTCGTGCATAGTCTACTCCGATGGGGACTCCCTTGTGCTCACCGTGGTTGAGTCCCACGACGACTTGCACGAGCTGACATCCAACGCACTCAAGGACACTGCCAGGCTCCGTTGTCTCGCCCCCCTACCCTTGTCGGAGGCGAACCATCCGTTCGTGACGCTTCAGGTTACCTTGTTCCCGAAACAAGGTATTTCCCTTGGAATCACCACGCTCCACCTCGCCTTCGACGCCTCCTCCATCGACCACTTCATGCGGACGCGGGTTTCCATGTGCAAGTTACCCGAAGGGGAGGAAGAGGAGCCCCCTTTCTACGAGAGAAGTTGGTTATGGGAGCCCATTGGCTTGCAGAGCCCCCTCTTCACGAAGATCAAACATATGAGGAACTTCTACAGTTCATCCAACGTCGGGGCACCGACAGACGTCGTACATGCCACGTTTCACCTGAACACAGCAAAGATCGAGGAGCTGTGGTAGTGGGTCGACGCAGGTAGAGCCTCTCACGGTGCCGGCGGTACGCGTTTCTCCTCCTTCACACTGGCGGTGGCGTTTCTCCACAGTAGGGCCGTGAGGAAGGATCCACCGTTCGGGATCGCAAGTTCACCGAGGTTGAGGGTGTACGATGTGGACCTCGGGCGGGGGAGGCCGAGGAAGGTGGAGGTGGTCTCCGTCAGCATGACAGAGTCAATGTCGCTGTAGGAGGGATGACGCAGCAGAGGATGACGGTTGTTGGGGTCTGGAGATTGGGATGGCGCAACCCCTCCCCGTGATTGGGATGGCCCCAGGTCGCCCCCTAGCCCATGCCTCCCCCTCCCCCTGCTCCCGCCGCCCCGCGCCTCCCCCTCCCCCTGCTCCTGACACCGTCAACGATCTTGCTTGATGAGGACGACGTAGGAGAAGGCCGGAGGCTGCGTGCGGTGGAGGAGGATGACTGATACTGGAGGGCTTTCAGTTTTTGTTAAGATAATATAATTTGTTGACTAATTGGTTCATAAAAATTCACCAAAAAATTCAACAGAATTCACCGTTTGATCCGTAATGAGTGATATATCCGTGAAAATGCAAAAATTTTAGAGATTCGATGGATGCATGAAGGTATAATTAAGAGAGAGAAATTATGAAGAGAAAGGAAGAAGAACAAATGGAGGAGGAAGAAAATGAAGAAGATGTCTGGACAATTATACCCCTCTTAAGTCAACTTATTGACGGTTAAACTAACGAAGGGGCACAATTGATGGAATGGCAAGAAGTTGGAGGCACAACTGATATTCCCAAAAAGATAAGAGCATAACTGAATTGCAAGATCTCGCAGGATAAAAATTCTAAATTTATCGCTGCACCTCTGCAGGGCCTTAACCGGACCACCACGCCCTGGTGCTCACGTGTTACGAGAGCGATGGAGTGCTGGCAAATGCGAGCGAGCGAGCTCCTGAGCAACTCTGTTCAGCTTTTTCCGAATCTGTCTCCTCGATCTCCAAAACAGGCTTTTTGGGATTCTTTGATAGGGGTTTATGCGGGAAACCACTTCAACAATCTAGGCTTAGACATCAAATTAGTTTCAATGTAACTAATGTGATTATTTGATTTTATTTAAAAATTAATTATGTTTATGCTTTTTGGGTAATTATGGATCTTGTTGAGAAGACGAAAAGTTCATAAAGTTGGATTTTTTTGTGTTTTTTTTGCATTATTTATTGTATTTGTGTTATTGATATTAATATTTATTAATTATAAGATGAGAAATTGTGATAAACATAATCATATCATTTTCGAGTGAAAAAATGCAATTACAAACGCATTAACTTTAATATCATAGAAATAAAGTTAAGGTACGGCATAGTTTAAAATTTATGTACTTCATTGTGTACAACATAGTTGTACACAAACGATCCCCAATACATATCTAAGTTTGGGTAATTGCTATAAAACAAATTAAAGGACTTTTAAGTTTGCATCATATTATCACTTCAAGTACTTCAAGTAAAATTATATAAGAGGGATATCTATAAAAAGTATCTACTATTTTAGATGAGTTTTTCATGTATCTTTTTTTTTTTGACAATGTGTATTCACATTTTTTAAATGATCGATAAAGCAAATGTTTCCTAAATAATTTAATTACATTTTTATAAAGATTAAACTACACCGTTACAACATGCATTCGAATTCACATATTCCTGAAATAAAATATGTGATTTTTTGCCATTATAAATGTGGGCATATTTCACATAATCCACTCAAACAAGTAACATTTTTGGCATATATTCATTTAAAAATATGCATTATAATAAATTCATAAATAATCTTAACCATTTCATCCCCCACATATATGTGTAAAATCATTACACGTCCATAAAATAATATTTACCATAAATTACTCTAAAAAATCATTTTAAAGAATATACATGCATATTTTTAAAAATTAAATTGGTTTTTATTTCTATACACTAAAAACGTCATTTCCCATGATGGTTCCTTAATAAGATTGATGAGTAGAATACCTAAGGTAAGTGGATATTGGTGAAGATGATGAAAGAGAAAACAATCAAACCACCACCACCACCAAGGATTAACAAGATCAATAACATTGGTACCAAGCACTAGCTAGCAGCACTAGATGGTATTCTTCGACAAGGGGAGAGGAGCAAGGTTGTGGAGAGTTAGATAAGCGGGATAAGGGAACTTTCAACAAATCCTTTGTCGATCGACGAACAACTCATCAAAAGATCAGATGCTGAAGATTGGAGCATTTTCGGAGACTGTGCACCTCAAAAAAGGATTTTTACGATGTTGTCTTGAATTTCGGGCAAGCAATTTGTCGAATGGCAAATAATTTGCCAAAATTAACACAACAAAATCCATTTTTCGAGGTGCACGGTTATGTTTTGACTTAGGCATTTTGAAAGCCATATACTCTGACATAGCATTCCGGAAAGCCCGTCCCTGCCATGGAAATTTCTCTTCGTAAACATAAACACCTTCTTTGACACATATATGCACAAAATTATTAAATTGTATATATCTCACAATATTATAATATGCAAATCTAACGTTTACAAAACAAATCTTTAAATATTTAATTATCAGTGTATCAAGAGTTGTACAGTGGATACAAAAGAATTGTAGTATTGGAAAAAAATAAAACAATGAGAGGAAAACTTTTGCAGCTGACTCACACCTATGATGAACATGGGTTGGATTGGGCCTGGTCCTGAAGGGTCCAGGACCAGGCTCATTTAAAATTTTATACCTCGGGTCGGGTCTAAGGCTCGTATTTTTTTATTTTTGGCGGCCCAAGCTCAAGCCCGATCCAATTTTCATGAGCTGGGCTTGGGCCATGCCAACCCATATAAATATGCATGTATCAAGATTATACTATTTTTTCAATGTTTCCAAGCTGAATTTATATAATTTTGTCATTTAAAGAGTGGACAAACTCTATGATTTTACAAAATTTAATAATAACAGAAATAATAGAGAAAGAAAAAGAGCAATCAAATGTGAAGAATAGATCCATGCTGAGACATTACAAATATAATAACATATCAAATGTGATTAGCAAATGTTGTACCTGAGAAATTCTTAGAACTAGGACTTAGGCAAGAGGAATAAGAAATTTAATGTTATCTTATTGAGAGTTGCCGTCTCATCATTATTTGATTCTTGTTTATTAGTTGTTCCACTTGCTTGGCTATGAGAAGATCCTTTCATGTCAAATCTTCGATGAATAGTATAGTCGGTGCAAAAAAAGGTATCCCATAATAACATCTCGAACTTGGCTCACTCAGAATAAGAAGATACATGTATTTATATGTGAAGGATCCATCTAGCATTATCTGAACTATCTCAATTAGTAAATATGTATACCAACCTTCTTTCAATTTCTGACAAGTTGAAAATGCGATAAATTTTGACAAAATTTCAAACTATGATCTCAAAGAAAATTTAGCAAGTTAGATAATTATCAAAGCACCAAACTGAATTCAGAACATAATGACTGCATTGATATCAACATGATGCATCGAAGCAATCAACATATATATAATTAATTGTCTTATAATGCTATGCTAGTCACTGTAGCTCCCCCTAATTTTAAAGTACTGTCATGATTATCTGGAAATACATTATTTATCTCAATCTATTGGTAGCCAAGTTTGGGATCTATTATTTACCCCTGCACATTATTGACAACAAATTTACTAAGCAATTAAATAAGAGTAATTTTGGCACACCTTATTTCTCAGGGATCTCTTGTTCAACTCTGCTTTGGCTTTTGCTTTTAAATGGACGGGAAGAGCACATCTATCTCATGCATACATAAAGACAAATGTTCATTTGATCATTTTCGAATTTTGTTTAAAGAAGGAAATAACACATATATTCACTATCTGAGAACGCTGATGCTCATAAGAACACGCGTGTAAGAGGTGCTGTCGTGTTATGAAAGGAGGGGATGGTGAAGCAGAGATGTGGTTTGCTGCAGCCTTGGTGCCACGGACTGGGCCGTGCGTGTGACGGTTTGCAGCAGAGAGGCAGAGGCCGTGGAGCCGCACGGGGAGGAGCGACATGCTTGTAAGGGAGGGGACCAAAGCCCAGAGGGTGTGCGGAGGAGAGGAGTCGCGATGACCGCGACGCCAACTGCTGGCTGGTAACTGGATTGGGCCGGGTCATTGGGCCTTGTATCGGACCACATTATTCAGGCTAGGCTAAATGGGTTGGACCGATACAAACTCGAGTCTAGTGCGGAATAATTTTGAATATGAATAATTGGTCCAAATCCCACCCAATACTAACTTGAGCTTGTGTCGAGCCGGACTTTTTGAGCTGCATCTGAGCTCAACCTAGCCGGCCCAAGGCAATGATCATCCTACCCACACCTATAAAAGCCATCAGCAGGATTGCCTTGCCAGGAGATAAGGCCATTTCCTCTGTCTTCCCTTCTCCATATCATGGCGGAAGCCTGCAGTACCATCGCCACCCCCTTCCTCCCTCCCTCACTCTCCTCCTCCCGTCCTCCTCGACGCCGCGTTCCTCCCACTGCCAACCTCCGGAGCTCCACGCGGTGCTCCATCTCGACACCGCAGCCGCCGCCTGCGAGCTCCAAGATCGCCGTCAGCGGCATCCCTTGGGGCTGCGAGATCGACTCCCTCGGGAACGCATCCGCCCTCCAGAGATGGCTGGCCGAGTCTGGCCTCCCCCCTCAGAAGATGGCGATAGAAAGGGTGGACGTCGGGGAGAGGGGCCTCGTCGCCCTCAAGAACATCAGGAAGGGAGAGAAGCTCCTCTTCGTGCCGCCCTCCCTTGTCATCACTGCCGACTCCGTGAGAAATCGATCTCATCTACTTGCCTCTGTTCTAACTGCTATCTGATCAATACAACTGCATTGCATTTCCGCGCCTTTTTAATGTCTACCCGATGATATGGTTAACACTCGTTGTCTGTTTGATTTATGGAGACACGCTCGAGTTGCTAATTGAACTTTTTGTTTGCCTTTTCTTCTTTTTAAAACCCAGAAGGCAGTAAGTCGTCGACTTTGTTTTATTAAGAGTAGGAAATTATGGATTTGCAGCCCTTCAACTACTGGATTTCTCAATTCTGGATGAACCGTCTAAAAAAATGGAATGGAGTTGCCTAAGTGATGATGTAAATTATATATACCAATAAAGGAGCTTTTTGATGATCACCTACTCAAGGTGGCTCACTCACTTTACTTTCAAAAAGCAAATAAATCATGCATTTCCGTAGGTCGTTGCTCTTATTCTCGCTAGTGGAGTTTTGGACTGGAGGTGCAACGAAAAAAATGCCTAAAACAAAGTATTACAACACTTTTTGTTCACTTTCAACGTGTTAGTTAATGTAACTCAATATTGGTGTAATGAATATTTAATGGGCTCGAAATATTCATGTAATGAAGTTTATATATAGATGGGGAAGACTCCCCATTTTTTTGCAAAACTTCTGGCTTATTTACTCGAGGAAAATTCGTATGACTTATGACCTGCACACGGTTTTAAAAAATGCACCTCAAGACGGTTTCCAGAAAACTGCCTCGGTGTGCCCGCCTCAAGCAACTTAGGTGAGGTGTGTGCCTCGAGACGCCGAGGCGCCGCCTCAAGCTGCACATGTTTGGTACCCAATTTTTTATATTTTTATATTATTTTTTTATAATATCTTAAGTATAATATTAATTATTAACAATTTAGTTTGTTATATACTCACATATATTTATTCTATATCCAAAAAATGTGTGTTAGTCATATAAAAATTCATTTCAGGACGGGGGCGCTGCCCCTGTAACCCTCGCAAGGTGCACACCTGCTCTCCCCTAGCCCCCCTCGGACTTGTTGATTCGACAACGAGACCCCTGTTCTGGTACGGTATGGTGGGATTGGGGCAAGGTTGAAAAAACTAAAAACGGAACGAGGCGGTTTCCCTGGAATCGAGGCGAGGCGTAGCCTCGAGGCGGTCGAGGCGTAAGCCTCAGTTTACAAGGAGAAAACCTATAAAAAACTACAACAAAATATATACTAATGAAATTATATATATTCTAACTAACATATGATATGAATTACTATAATATATGATGCAATTACAAAGATAGGAACACCGAAAGAAAAGATACACAAGTATATGTGTCTTTTTACTAATTTTCCATCCAATCATAGATTAAATCTGTTGATATTCCCCTAAATTCTAACCATCTAACCTAAGTTGAAGAACCGTCGTATGCACCCCTTCCTGCCATACCATACCCCCAACAAGGCGGGGGTCTCGCTACCCGGTCAGCGAGCCTGGGGGGGGGGGTCTAGGGGGAGAGCAGGTGCGCTCCCCCCTGCGGGGGTGTGGGGGCAGCGCCCCCGGCGAAATTTTTTATTAAGGATTTTATTTCTATTCGGATATATTGATTTGTTTCAATGGGAGTAGTACATAAACTCCCCTTGAATTATATCTTGTTTGACCTTCTTGGTATATTACATAGCTCATTGTTTGAAAACCCCTTAAAAATAATTTTACGAGTAATTTTTTTATATTACTTGTGGATTCGTATATTTAAGGTCATAATTTAAGAGTTTCTTAACATGATTGAACATGTTTAATAGTAAATATGAACATGAAAGCGGCCAAATTTAAGCATCCATCTTATATATTATATCCTAAACAACTACATCTTTATAAACATCTGAAATTGCTAATAAGATAATTGAATTAACATAAAAAAAATAATTTGAAAAAAAAACGCCTCGGTGAGCGCCTCGCCTTTGCCTCGACCGCCTCGACCAACTGAGGCGGCCGCCTCTTAGGATCCTGTCGAGGCGGTCGTTCAGAGGCGTTTTCCGGCCGCCTTGCCTCGAGGCGTACGCCTCGTGCGCCTCGAGGCGCGTTTTTTTGAACCATGAATTGGGGGATGCATACAACTGTTCTATAACTGGGTTTAGCAAATCGGATGGTTAGGATTCAAAGCATATCAATATATATATATGTTAGTCATATAACATATATAATACAACATAAACATATTGTATGTTATGTATGTTAAAGAATATATGTCAGTCACATAATTTTACTTTACCCATGCACATAAGGGAGGTACTGTATATCGATAAGAACTTCACCCCGCCAAGAGATCATAATAAGCTTTGCATTGTATATGGATGACAATACGCGTTAGAATTCAAAGCAAATCATGCAAAGAATATTATATATTATCATGTTCATAACATATATGGTGAATGTGTTGGGGAATATATAAATTTAATATTTTATAAATATATATATAATTATGCTTAATTGTATGTATATATATTTTTTCCTATATAAATTGAGGCTTACGTCTTGACTGCCTCGAGGCTTACACCTTACCTCGTCAAGGGAAAACTGCCTTAATCCGCCTCATGTTTTTTAAAACCATGCTTGCACATGTAAAACTTAATCCGCCGTAACTTGTGATGAATTTTTTTGTTATGTACTGTGGGTAGCCGCCTGCTAGAAGTGTTGCAAAAAAAATCATCACGAGTTACAACGAATTAAGTTTTGGGATTTTTACACCCATAACCCAGAGTAATTTTGCAATAACATTCATAGCCCTGCATAATCGCGAATTACACGGAAAACCCTGAGTAATGCTTAACTCTTACATGATATAACCTGTGTCATGTTTCGTTTGAGATGCCCGTTATGTTTGACGGTTTCCGTTAAAAAAAATATATAAAATTGCCCCTAATATCTATTCTTATCTACAAAACATGCCATCAACACTCA